>JAPSES010126514.1:0-15909 GCA_029822895.1 Maxillicosta whitleyi
CGTCCACACAAAACTGCATATTTTCCTATCCGATAGTTTTCAAGAAGGTGCTCCAGCGTTTCCTGCAGTAATTTCTAGCCACGGCGGCCGGCTTAGCAAACTCACGCTACCACCTTACCAACGTTCCGGGAAAAAAATAAATAAACGAAGTGGTAAGGCATTGTCAAGAGCAGGCACTAAGACAGTATTAATGAGACTAAAGTGTGACACCTAGTGGTTGGATATATTACTACGCCGTGTCTGTCATCCCCGAGGCCCAATTTTCAAACTACGATATCGGTACGCTACCGGTACGCTATCCGTGCAACACTGGATTGCATTGCAATGCTGCAACGCAACATTTGTGCATGATCTTGATCTCTAATGACTGTAAAATCACAAACAAATAACTTTTTTTTACAGTATCATGATATATCGTATCGTGATCCTAGTATTGTGATTTGTATCCTTTTTCTAGATTCTTGCCAATACACAGCTCTTATACAATACAAGTTTTCCGGATACGACCGAAACCTCCATCGTATGTACAGGGCCTTCGTCTGAGTAGAACTGAGTTTCCGGTGCGATGCCACACTATGACAAAATCTACACTGTTGTGTTCATGAAATGTTTGGAGGTTTGTGCACAGACCTTACAGATGCTTACATTTAACTCACTGAGCATTAACGGTGAGGAACAAATCTTCTGTAAAAAGCAGGATGCAGAGGCTGGATTCTATAGAGACTATTAAGAGGTGCTACAGTGAACACAGTAATAATACGCTGTCTGTGGAACCCACGGTTTAAGTTTAGGTTCAGCCGCCCACTCTGCAGCCTCTCGGAGAAGACTGATAACATCGTGACATGAAAATAAGAACTTACTGAAGACCCTTACATTTTCACAGGACTGATTGGGTGTGAAAAGCCTGTGGAATTAACAAACAGAAGCTTGAATCCTGATTGACATTCAGAAGATGTCTAATGTGTGTGTGTGTGTGTGTGTGTGTGTGTGTGTGTGTGTGTGCCGCCTTACAGAAGCCCACATCTTCATTAAATTACCGTACTTTCCAGACTATAAGCCCCTACTTTTTTCTCGCTTTGAACCCTGAGGCTTATACAACGATGCGGCTCGAGTACAGCTTTTTTACAGGTTAACGTCCTCCAGGGGGCGCTCTTATCAGTAAATGCAAAAGCAAGACAGACAGGTGGAAGAGGTGATGAAGAGGAAGATGACAGTTTTACTCATTCACACACCTTCATCATGGAAAACACATGAACAAATGCATATGTATAAACACTGAAGAAGAGGAGTTCAATGGTTTCAGTGGCAGGAGGAAGATGGAGATAGAGATCAATGATTTTTCTGTTTTTTTTAACCAGCTTCTGTGTTACAGGCACTGTTTGGAAAAAAAGTAGTAAAGTAGTAAATCGATTTGTATTTTATAACTATAACCTAAATTATCATTACTATTAGACTGTGACTATTATCTGTTGTTTGGTACGTTCTGGTTGAGAAAAATGATAAATAACTAATAAAAATCAATCAAAATAAAAAAAAAAAAAAGAAAGAAAGAAAGAAAAACACTGGTTACTGTATTTTCTGACAAAGGTTTTGGCTAAACCCTGGAGCGTTTACATCTTTAGTCCAGCTCAGATTTTTTTGATTATCATGTGAAATCAATGCTGTTTTAATCGCTATGACGACAAACACCTGCGAAAAAGAGCTGTTCTCCTCCAACAAAACAGGACGTGATTCAGAGTCAATTTGCTTTGTTTTAATTGTATTCAGTATCGTTAACTATCCTTTTAATTATTTTCATCATAACTGTTTGTTTTCTGTTATTGTGGATTTATCTTTTTGCATGTGAATGAAGTCTTTAATTAAAAAAAAAAAAAAAAAGTTGAGTATATTTTCCAGACTAAACTGTGCATATTCTTTGATTTATTTAATGGAATAACACTTCTAAGAATGGAATACACCAACCTACACACACACACACACACACACACACACACACGCACACACACACACCGCCACCAACAGTTAAGCTGGATTTACAGGAACAATGCTGAAAATGCTGGAAATCAGCTCACATGGGAAACAACACCCTCCACATTATGACAAAACGTCTCTCTGAAAAGCAAAATACCTGGCGTTTAAGAACACAAAACAACAAATAAAGCTGGTCTCTGACCTGGAAGGCACTCATCAGAGTCTGTTTACGAGCTTTTATTCCTGTTATTGGATTCATATTGGCAGGGGAAAAAAGCATAATTTTGTTTCCTCACACCATTGCAAAGCAGAGAATGGGGTGGAAGGTACAGCAGGTACTTTGAGCTTCATTTACATAGAAGTTTGAACAAATTACACAACGTTTACTCTTATTGACTGAAAATACAGATATGCTTTATGTTATATTCACACATAATTCTGTGTTATTAAAATCACAGAGAAAATTGTGATAGATTAAGAAAATCATTAATGAAAGCAGTCAATGTTTTAATTAGGTAAATATCCACAGTTTTAAAGCACTTTACAAACAGAGGGTGTGGTCACAGTTCAGAGAGGGCGGGGCTTATTGTTCACTCATGTTCACTCACTCACTGTTCAATCATGTTGGAATAAGTTATTCAATTACCATTTTTGAGCTGTAATTATTGTTGAAAGATACTATATTATAAATTGTGCAGACTATTACTATATACTTCAGTTTTCTCAATCTGTTATTTACATTATATTACCATGTTTTGTTTCTAAAATTCTCCTTTTTCTAAATAATCTGTTGCTTCAGCCTGCGCTTTTTGCACATATTTAATCTGTAAATCCTAACTGAATGTATGTATCATGTTCTGTTAAATGGACAAATATATTACTAAATGAAATGAAAATGACATGACATTTATTCTCTTTATTTATGTTTGTTGTTGTGTCAAAATTCTGGTGGATAATATGACTTTAAGACCACAAATCTAGTTTATCTATAGGTACAGATAAAGTACCATGAACCTGAACGTGTCAAACCTATGATTAAATTTATCTTTTATGGTTAATATTGTTTCATAATGATTTGATTACTATTATTTGTGTTGAAAGTGATCATTTAGAATTATTTCTAAAGCTGGAGAAATGTCATATTCCATCACTCTCTCCACATCCTTTTTTGTTCGGCAGATTTTACAACGTGAATGTAGGTCTAATAGGTTTACAGTAGAATAAAATAAACAGACATTAAACTTATATCTGTTTTCATTGTTTGTTTGTTTTTCAAATACAATATTAAAACCAAACAACAAAGAGATTTATATTTAAAAAAAAAAGAAAGGAAAACATCTGAAAAGGAGTGGGATGAAGTTTCACTTGTTTTACATGTTACAGTTCTATTTCAGCACGTTAGTTATTATCCAGAGGTTTTTATACATTTCTAATTTATTTATTTATTTTATTTTTTATATATAATTCACAGTGTTTGCTCTTGTGTTATATTTGTCTTTACTCATGTTTGCTGTGGTTTTATATTGTTACTGAATACTATCTATCTATCTATCTATCTATCTATCTATCTATCTATCTATCTATCTTCTTATAATTTCCCTTCTGTCTAACCTAAATTCTTATGTCAGAACCCATAAGTAACTACAAATTCCTGCACATATCAGACTAAATTCCAATTAAGCACCAAACAAAAAAATGCTAAACATATCAAAGATAGACTATGTCCATTTCGCAACAGCATTTCACATCAAAATAAACTCGGACCCTTTCATAGCAGTAGCAATACCCATTTTAAAAACAAAAACAGAGTCTGTCCATTTCATGACAATAATACACATATCAGAAACAAAAAACAACTATCCGCTTCATAACAACACACAAATCAAAATAAATTCTCCATTTTTAAAATTTTTTTTTGCAGTAATATACATGTAAAAATTAATCACCACAGCTCATTAGTAGAAAACTCTGCCAAATTCTCAAACTAAAGCAGAACAAGCTCAAGGCAAACTCAGTGATGAGTGCCTGAGGTCTGCTCATACTCCAGCTGTCTGACGGCAGCAGAGGCACGCTGATGACGCAAGAGGCATCTAATCACAGTCACAGGTAGCCCCGATACGAGCCCTTTACGCTCCACTCAAAAACATGGGAATTTTAAGCTTCCATTTTTGGCTGGAAACACACAGGAGCTCTAAAAATCAAGAAAGCGGTTATGGTTGAAGCTTTTTTGCTGGATTAGAAATGACATGATAAACAGACTTATTCATATATTATACTTATCTTATCAATCTTAATTCTTGAGTAAAATGATTAAACTTGTTAAAAAAATTTGCCTGATTAGACTAGTTTATTTATTTAGTAATATGGAATAATGTTGATCTGGAAAACAATCATAAATCAACACAAACTATGAATAAATAATGAAAGCCACAATGTTGTTGGGTGTCTTAAAACACTAAAACTAAAGTAAACAGGTGTTTTGTTTTGTTTTTTTTTAAATAACATCAGTAAAGTAAAGATTGTATTATTAATGTTTAACCTCTATACTATGTTAATGTAAATTTAAGGGTAAAACGCATTGTTTCATGTAAAAGATACACCCCGAATTGACAATAGGTTCCTCAGTAAAAAATAATTGTCCTTCTATTTATCTGTCTTTTGAGGACTTTTCTTATAAGTCTTTAATTTACTGAAAATTCTTGGGTTTTTTAACGGGATCTGGTGTGTGTGTCTTTGGCTGTATCCTCTGACACGGCTCTCAGGATGTGAGCTAAAGGCTTCAAGACCAAGTTAACATTCAGCATTTATTTACGCACAACATTAGGCAGGTGAGCTACACCTGTACTTTTAATACTCCTGCACAGGACACGCACGTTTTCCGCTCATAAATAAACTAGTCAAGGACATGACATCGATACTGTCGGGCAAAACCTGCGTCAAGTGTCTGCTTTTTAACAACTAATAACCGGAAGTACTGGGTATTTGCTATAAAAATAAAAGCATCCTCAACCAATTACATTAAAGCCATGTTTTCAAACATAATATAGAGCTTCTATTCAACCATACTTAAGCATACATACAAACATGAGCACTATTGAAATATGAGCTATGGACTATATACATTCATCCTTCTCAAGTACTATAAAGAAGTATAATTAAGGTATTTTTATATTTTATTTACAGTGCTGTACCTTTGCTCCACACTATAATAATAAAATAAATAGGATTACTATACTGTTGATGTACCCACTAGTAGTATTTCATGCTCCCAAGGACAGAAATTACATGGTTCTTATATGGTTTATTTAGCACCAAATAGATAAATATTACTAACTAATCTAACACATTAAAAGTAAACTTTCTATACAATACAACTCAAAATTGTTTTTTTTAGTGTAAAAAAAAGTACAATTCCATTAAAAAATGTAAATGTGACCATCCATGTAGGCTACAACCTGAAATTTCTTGAGAAAAATATGCACAATTTTACCAAAACTGCATTTATAGATCACAAAACATTTAGTAACAGGGAATATTGTTAAAACTGGACTCATTTTTCTTAAGACATTTCAGGTTGTTCATATTTAAACAGGTTAGTCACATTTTATTGGAAAAAAGGTAGTTTGTAAATGTAATTTTTTCCATATATTTTACTTTTGTATTTATATTCATAGTTGTCATCATTCATAGGTCATTATGCTAATTTAATAATTGATAGTTTAATGCTGAGATCACATTGAGCTGTATATAGGCTTTTACTCTGAAAGCGTAAACCGGAAAACGTGTGTTTTGTGTTTACCTAAAAATAACGCTCACAATTATTAATTCAACCTAAATGTTTCTCTGTTCAGTAATACATTTACATGTCCATGGTGCAGCCCGGAAAAATTAAATAATAGAATTGATGTCAATAAAAAAGTTGCACAGTCCGGTGTAAGGTCACTGAGAGGGATGCTAACATTGCTGTACACTATTAACCCATCAGGTACCATAGTGTTAGCTTTAGCTACTATTCACCTACTAAGTTCCTGTACATTGATGTCCCTTTGCACACATTTGGGATTTAATGCAGTTTGTCAGTTTTACCTTTTGCCTCACAGTCCGCACAGTATTTGTTGTCTTCTTCTCTCAGCAGTTTAGAAAGAATGGCCTGATGCTGCTCATTCAATTTCTGGGCTTTTTCTCTCTCCGATCGCGTCGTCATCTCGCTTTAAAAGTGTAAAAGTTTGTCCTGCTTTAGTAGAAGCCGATAAATCCTCTCGGAGCCCTCAGCTTGTCTTAAAAAGGGTGGGACATCCCCGAGTATCCGCACGGCACCGCCTGTGTTCAGTTAGCTTACAACCTGCTAGCAAGGTAGCATGGATCCAAGGCAGCATCATCCCTGCTGCGTTCATAACGGTGGGAATTTTCAAGCATCAGCTGGAGAGTATGAGGAGAGCAGGAAAAAAAATACAGTTCCCACCCGTCACGGCGGCACGAGTCGCTCTGTCATGTGTCAGAGGAAGAAAAGTAATGATGATTATAAGGGCCCATGACTGTTAGCGGCCGTAGAAAATAATTCATTATTAGTTAAGTTTTTTAGCAAAAGTTTTCAACATATCATCGCAAAACAATGTTTGCTTCACAAGGTGCTAATAAACATGTGTTTCTTTGCATTACTTTTTTCCTCAACTTTTCTTCAGTTTTGTTTTGATATAATAACCTTTGAATTTTTTGTATAATCATCTACATACATCTACAATATTTTGTGGTCGTACATATATACATGACAGACAATAATTTTAACAAAAGTTTCCAACATATCACCACAAAACAATGTTTGCTTCACAATAAACATTTGTTTCTTTGCATTACTTTTGATGTATTTTTGGCAGTTTTGTTTTGATATAATAACCTTTTAATTTACACTGAGTTTGTATAAACATCTACATACATCTACAACATTTTGTGGTGTGTGCAATACAGAAGAATTTAAAGTTATTTTGCATTAAATGTCTGTGCTAACATTGTCCAAGTTGTATTTTATTGCATATGTATTTATCCCATTATGTATTTTGTGTGTTTTTGTGTAGCATCAACCAGCCATATTTACTGGCATATTTACCTCTTTTTAAATGTTTGTTAATATTCATTATTCCTCCTTTTCTTTTTTCCTATTGGCAGATGGGTTTAATGTTTCGAGTTTGTGATAACCTTCAACAGGTCAAATTCAACAAATAAAATGATGCTGAGCTTGCTTTGAGTTAATAGTGTGTCGCAAAAAATGGAACAAATAAAGTAAAACACCGCCATCTACTGGATTTAATGACGTATTACATAGTCAGGTCAAAGCTCAGGATGCACATCATCCTTTAAAAGACATATTTTATGAGTAAATGAAGCATGAAATGGCCTCATACAACGTTTTCATCATTGTTTCATTAATAGACCAGCTTTAGTTCAGTCCTTGCCACAATTCATTATCTTCTCTGTGATTATTACAGAGGTTGAAATGGGGAGTTTGCAATGAAGTAATATTAAGATAAAGATTAATGCTTAGATATAACAGATAGTTTGCATTATTATTGAGGGGGGATGGAATGAATAGACCATTACCCGGGAGCGAAGAAACGGATAAATTAGAAATTTATGGAGCAAAGTAGGAATCGCTCTAATTTATTAGAGCGTTAGAGTTAGAGTGCAGAATGTTTAAAAAGGTTAATAGTCAGTTGTCTTCATTATACAGCATTTTTTTTCATAGAATATAGACATAAATAACGAACCTGTAAAAAGTAAATAAATGAAAAATGTAAAAGTTGATAAATATGAGTTATTTGGTGTAAGAAAAAAATAATATGACTTAAGTTTAAGATCCAACTGCCTTTTGGGCATACATTTTGTGTACATGGATATTGATTTATGCCTTAAAAATGTATTTAACATGATTTTTTTTTACTTTAATACTGTAACTGTTTATTGTTCAATGTAATCAATCTAAGAAAAAAAAAGAGTCATCTAGTCATTGCAAGGAACATTTAACATTAATATTGTGTAATTTGGGGAAAACACTTTCATCAATATAAAATAAATTAAAGAATACAACGATGCAAGAGGAGGAAGAATAGAGGATGAAGGAGGAAATGAAAAGGTTCATTCTTAGTTAAAAAGGTAAAAAAACAAAAACCACAGTATTCTCATTTGTGTTGCATGAAAAAGAATTTACCGTTTTATCTTTAATATTGACAGACAGCAGGACCAACAGCAGACAGACAGCTGTACAGTGTTAGACTTTGAAGTGGCACGGGCAAGCTAGCAACTACTCCTAACAAAAAAAAAATATATAGCAGGAAAATAAACTTTATTTTACTAGGAAACATTCAGAAATACATTTAAAAAGTGTCATCAGAATACAAAGTGGTGATAGTCCTATAGTAATCATTAACAAATTTGACACCGACGGGGAGGTCTGAAAAAGAGAAAGTACAAATCATACAAAAAGGTTAAAACAATTATAATAAATTAATATCAAATATATATATGTACCACATGACTATAATCACATGTGATTGTACCAGATATATTCAACCAAAACCTAGGCATAAAACACAAATTTTGTATTAAAAGAGCAGTTGTTAGCTTATAAAAGTCACTTAATTGTGATGATGTTAAATCAGAACATTTACTACTTTGCTTCCTTTTTATGGTAGACGATGTCAGCATACACACCACGAACTAACGCTGCTCAAAACTAAAGCACCACCATCACATCGTACGTAAATGAGCATCACAGCCATCACATGACGAAACTTCTTTTTCATTTCCTTCCACATACACGAGATTCCTTCACTTTTTGCGTTCATCACTTATAAATACACAACAGGACTGAGCGTCACAGAGGTCAGATCATACCTTGTTCCACATGAGTGTTAAATAAATCTTCAAATAAATAAAAATACCACCACTGTTATTATTCGACAGAGCCAAAAGGGAACATCCCAAACACTCTGAACTTTGGCACAATTTACTTCATATCAAACCTAATGTTTACAGTCTTCCTTTACAGTATTTTTTCTTATAATATTACGAACAAGTAAAAATATCGGGCAGTATTTTTGGGTCTACACTTTTTTTTTTTGTAATTCTAAAAAAAAAAAAAAAAAAAGCTAAGGATAACTCTAACAATCGCTAATGTTGCATTAAAAATTATTTAGAAGCCAGATCTGTTAATTTAACACACTGACACTACAGCATATTCTCAAATTTTAGCCAGAGTTAAAGTGTTTCACAGCTTAGTGATAAATTATATCAGATTCAAAGAGTGCAACATGAATTGAAATGCACTGAACAATCATTATGGGCCAAAAAAACAAACCAAAAAAAAAAAAAAACATTAATAGACATCACATTAACACCAGTGAAGGCTAGTGCCATATCCCATACAGAAAAATTATGTAAATCAAAGGATGAATTCCCAAAATGATGCTGTTTGTGAACTCATTGTGTGTTTTGGTCCGGTTTATGTGTAAACATTTTGCGGATCTTTGATATGTGAGTAATGTGTTGCTTTTTTTTTCTAATTTTTTTTCTTCAACAAAAACCTAAAACTACTGACCTTACTGACTTTTGAGGAAGTATGGAGTGTTTTCATTTTGCTCAAAAAAACAAAACAAAAAAATATCAATCTATTATAAACTATGGATAACATCAATGATCTACAGATGTCTTTCACTGAAGCTTCTTGGCGGCCATGTTGGGATTCTCATGTGAACCGATAGGTGGCTTTTCTGCAACTGCTGTTTTTGCTCATTTCTGTACTATTGTTTTCATTTTAGTGTTTATCTGTTTTGTTTAACTAGTACCAAACTCACTACACCACAGTAAAAGGTTAGCGGCTTGTAACACCTGATGAACGTTACAAACAAAAGCCAAATTGCTGCTGTTAGCATCGTTTTGCATAACTAGCTAGCAAACAACAGCCAAAATAAACTGTATTTGAACTCAACCAGTGGCGACTCACCTGATAGTTACTTTAAAGCTGGAGAAAATGGCCTGTTGATATTTTCACCCAAAAAAAAGTACTTTTAAGCATGCTTACTTTAAAAAAAAAAAAAAAATGCTAATGCATACATACAATTTAAGAGTTAGCTAGCAGCCAGCACTGATAACTTGCTTCAAAGGAGTGATATTTTGCTTTTTTTTTTTAAATGGAATTATGCATTTTCAAACATTTCCCTGTGCTCTACATAAATTGTAAATGCTATGTTTGGGTCTGAATTCTTCATTAATTCAACTCCACAGGTTCATTTTCAACACTATTTCTGAGTAATAACACCAGAAAGGTTATTTTGAGCGCTAGGCCCTTTAAATGCACACAAGCCACACCCCCTCCAGGTTGTTGACTCTGCTTTCTTTCCTGTTCAGCCGCTTGTGTTCATTAAACTACAACTGAACATTTTAGGTTATCGTCTTAAAGTTTGGACATACTTTCAGTTTTCACTAAAACCATTGCTGCTCATAAACAATTCTGTCGTACTCGGAGAAATGTTCGTCATAAATATTGACCTTATATGGGTAAATGTTATGATGTAACTAATTATAAAACCTAACAAATTAAGCAGGAATTAAAATAAGTTATAAATCCACTTTTTTTTTGTTTTGCAGCACCTGGAGGGTTCAAAGTCAAACTATTTTAACTGTTAAGATCCAAATACACAAATAAATGTAGCAAAGAAAAATAAAAGTGGGTTTTAGCAAAATATGACCCCTTTAAAGAATTTTTTATAACATATTTTAAGGATTATACCTGAAAAAAATTTGACATTACCTGATCCTGTTTTCATTATGTTGTTTGGTCTCTTCCACCCAGCTATAGATTTGCAGAACAGTCATTATGTACATAACCCAAAGCTGTGTTTACATAAGGATCAAAAGGATTAGTGACAAGATGTGACGCCTTTCAGTCAACCCTATGTGAGCGTGGAGGTTAAAAACAGGATTTTGGATGGTTCAACGATCAATGCTTTACCATTATGGGCCAGTGGGTAAATGTGTAAGTGGGTTATGAGAGGCTTATCCAAAAAAAAAAAAAAAAGCCCAATTAGTCATCTAAAGAGTTAATGTTTGACATTATCTGCTGATGGTCAGAACAGTGTCCCCACAACTTGTAAACACCTCATCCGGATGAGTACAAATATGTCTGAAACCAAAGAGCTGAAAAATACTAAAATAAAAATATCTTCTAGTTTAAGAGAACTTAAATAAGACACTCAGTTTAACCGTTGTCAGCCCAGAGATAAGAGTTAAGGCAGGGGTGTCAAACATGCGGCCCGGGGGCCAAAACCGGCCCGCCAAAGGGTCCAATCCGGCCCGCGGGATGAATTAATGAAATATAAAAATTACACTGAAGATATAAACAATCAAACATGTTCAAATAATTTTAGGTCAATACAATCTAAAGTGGGCCAGACCAATAAAACACTATCATAATAAACTATAAATAACAAAAACAGCATTTTTTTTCTCTTTGTTTTAGTGTTAAAAAAAAAAAAATGAAAAAAAAAGTTTACATTTACAGATTAGCATTTTACAAAAAATAGGAATAACCATAAATGTCTCAACAGAATTCAGTGTAATTCTACCAATATTCTACCTGTTATTAAATATTTGATGTATTTGTAGATCTGTACGTTATAATGAACATGTGAAAATGAGGAACTGAGGTTAAATAATGGCATAAACTGTAAAATTTGCCCTTTTTTTTCTTAATAAATTTCTTTTTGTTCATGTTTTTAAAGGATACTTTGTAGATGTAGACATTTTAATAACACAATTTTACTTTTTTTCACACTAAAACATAGAAATGACACATATAACTGTGGAACTGAGATCATTTATATATTATTATGTTATTATTTTAACGATCCCGCCCACTTCAGGTGGTATTGAGCTGGATGTGGCCCCTGAACCAACATGAGTTCGACACCCCTGAGTTAAGGTTTGGTTAGGGTTTAGTGTTTGTAGTTAATGTCCACAAAACAACAAAGAAATGTACTTTTCCATATGATCGTGTAGAAAATATTGGCCGTGAGCATCTCATATGTGAGATGAACAGAAACACAGCATTTATGGGAATGTTTAAGGGGTAAATATATACATTGTGTGTCACTGCTTGTTATAAAATGTTGTAATATAGACTTTTCAAAATATAAAAAAATAGAATGGAAACCCAGCAATTTAGATGTAAGCCCATGTGACTTTTGGACGACAGCAGCACTAGGTCCACTGTGCTAAAGAAACCCTAGATATGGCACTTGACACACAGCGAGTGGACACCGAGTCCCATCAGCAGCAACGTCAGACGTGTACGGAGATCCGAGGTCAGAGGCAAGATTCACGGTCTTGCTGAGTTCAGAGGACAGACTCGATGGCTTCCGGCGTGGCCCCTTGAGCTTTGGTTTGATGTGTGACGAGCGGCGAGGTCTCCTGCTCCGCCTGCATGTTGGCCACCGCCTCCACCCGTACCTCGGCCAGCTCGTCCTCCTGCTGCTCCCGCTGCTTCTTCATCTCTTGTTGGTTGATGTGATGGAGGATTCCGGCGCCCAGAGCGTCGCCCTCCACGTTGACTACGGTGGTGGTACGGTCACTGTACGTGTATGAAATAAAAATAAAAAAAACAGAGATGCAAATAAACAGATGACATGTGGTCACTGAACTACTGGTGTTTCTGTTCTCTTTGTTTTGTTTCAATGTGAAGTGAAGTTTTTGAGTGTCTAAAAAAGCGCTATACAAGTTTGATGTATTGTTATTATTATTATTATCAAACAAAAATAAGATTAAAGGTTTAACTTTTTTTTTTCTATATTTATTTATTTATTATTATTGTTATTATTGTTTTAACGTTTATCTTGATCAGTTGCAACTGGAATGTGTTTTCTTTGCTCTGAAATATGTTCATGTTTTATGTGCAATGACAATACATATCAATCAGTCAATTATTATTATTGTTATTATTAATTTTATTTATTGGATGTTCCTTGTATTTACGTGGGTACCACTTGGAAGAAGGAGAGGGGTTTGATTGGGGGATAACAACATGTGTAATTAATAAATCTCAGTTCACTTTAAGATATGCTTATAAAATGCTAAATAAAGTGGTAAAAAAAAAAATAAAAATAAATAAGAGTAAAGGTTCCATAAAGCTGATATCCCCTTGGAGTCTACTGTTGCAAATTTGCCTCAATATTCCATTGGTTCTAGATCAATACCAAAGCCCTGTTGCAGTAACGATTTATTCATTTCATGACATTCTACTGATTTTTTGTCTAATTTTGTATTGTTTGGATGACTGAATAAAGGAAGCCATTAATATGTGTTAATTATTGTTACATCAATTATGACAATTTGCATCATAACTATTGTATTTGTTATATTCAGACTAACAACATGCACTTAATTCAGCATTTGCTTATGAATATCATTCTCATTCCATTTTTTGTGTGTAACCCATCGTGTCCACTTGTTTTACACGCAGAACCTGCCCATTTCAACACATATAAATCTTGAGTGATGTTGCAACAGAGGTCATTTTTGTGAATCACTCTTCTTTGCACAATTAGGTTTATTCCCAAAATGTACCTGAGAGAATAAAAAGATATTGAAAAAAGTAGTAGTGCATAATTTTTGTGTCCTTTCTACCATGTTACATGCGGATTTTTGCATCAAAACATCATAGAAAAAAAGATTAAAATGTGTTTTATCTGAGAAAACTTTTATCTCAGTAAATATTTAGACCTAAAGCGCTTCCAAACTTGCTTCTTAACATTAGTCTAAATCTGGTTTGAATTTTTAGCCCCATGTCGTATTTTTAGGGACCAGTTTCATAGAAGCACCCATGTGCAAGCTCATGCTCATGTACTTGACGTTTTTTGGTTTTTCTGACATGATCATGATCAAACTCCAGCTCTATATTACAATTTGGCGAGTCCATCAAACTGTTGCATCACATCAAATACAAGGCTGATTCATTGGAGTCATCAATATTAAAACAGTTACATCACTGATAACATAACTTCAAGTTTGCCTTGGTCAAACAGCTGCAACGTTACCCAATACTAGCTCCTGTGAGGTTAGAAATCCTGTGAGCTTCCATCAAAAAAAGACCAGCTCCTTTTAAAAAACAGAGATTCAACCGCGAACTGTATGTGAAAATATACACAAGCACATCTAATCACTAATTTATTTGTATAAAATTATGTTTAAATCTCACTTATAATTGTTTTACTGTAAATATTATCTTAATTGTGTTGCACCACAAAGTTGAAACTTAAAATTTGATCAGTTTTCACTTTATACTTGCATTTATGATGGCTTAATATTTATAATGGCTGCTTTTTTTTAAGGTTGTTTGAGCAAAAATCTGTGTTTAAACTATTTAGTTTTGGTTTAAATCGGTAAAATCAGATTCAGTTTTCTGTGCAACAAATCTTAGGGTGACTCATTATAAGACCTAGTTTTGCTAAATTGTGATTAAAACTAGCAGAGGTTTAGATAAAATGAAGGTTTTATGTTTTCACACTATCCTTACATATGAGGCTGTTCTTTTCCTCTACACTGTAATCCTTTTTAAGGCATTTTCTTTTATAGTTTCTTAATTTAAGATTGAGATTACTCACACAATCCAGTCGACAGCCAGCATGAGGGACAGGTCATTTGTCGGCAGGCCGATGGCCTCCAGGATGATGGCGATGGTGATGATGCCACCAGCGGGGATGCCTGCCGCACCGACGCTGGAAGCTGTGGCCGTCACCCTACAAGAGAAATGTCTGGATTAGTGATCTGAATAAGAAAATACTGTCATATGAACACACAGAGAGATAATCAAAGACATTATCATACAAACTAAATAAAGGGTATAAAAACATACTTTGTTTGTTGTATGAAAATGAAAGTTTTTTTTTTTTTTTTTTTTGTTCCTTTACAGTTCTTTAGTTAAAAGAACTGGTGTGTTCAGATATGTCCCTGATGTTTGATACAGTCAGCCAATGTCAATGTAGTTTCAGTTACATTAAACCTTACATGATCAATTAGTGCTTAAAAGTAAATAAAAAATAAAAAATTATGAGTGCCTAAAAAAAGAAAAACCTAAAAGGGCCCTGGGTCTGCTTTATTGTCAGTTTTTACCATATGTGCAACGCATACAGGAAACTGAAATTACAATATTCTAAGGCCCCACGGTGCAAAGTGAACATAGGAGGATATAAATGAAGTGTATTTTTAGAAAATTATTTAGTTCTGGGAAGTTCACAAACTTTTCAGCTTTGGATCCAAAATGACACCAAAACAGCCTTAACTGTCATAAGATCAAGATTTTTTTTTTTTACTGAGTCTTCCACAAATAAAATGTTTAATAACTTAGTACTTTGCGGCTTCATCGACAATAAGAAAAAACCAAGGAGACTTAGACAGAAATCTACATGTACCTAACAAGGCAACAACAGTTTAACATTAAACTAATATACACAACATATAAAAAACTAAAGAACATCATAATAAAATAGTGGATTAGACTTTTATAACACTTTTCAAGTCACCCAAAGCGCTTTACATTATTGATCCATTATTCATTCACTCTCACATTCACACTCTGGTGGTGGTAAACTATATTTTGTAGCCACAGCTGCCCTGGGGCAGGCTGAGGGAAGCATGGCTGCCCTTTCACCGACCACCACCAAACATTCATATATGAGTGTGAATGGCACTGGAGGCGAAGTGTCCTGCCCAAGGACACAACGGACCGACAAGGATAGAGCGGAATTTAAACCCCCAACCCTTTGGTTATTGGGCGACCCACTCTAACAACTGAGCCATAGCCAGGGGGTGGAGCAAGTACTGAAGTTTAGTACTTAAGTAAAAGTACCAATACCCAGCAAAATATTTACTCAAGTAAAAGTAGAAGTACTA
>JAPSES010126525.1:0-15907 GCA_029822895.1 Maxillicosta whitleyi
GGGGGGGATGGGTGCTGGCAGGACCAAAGAAGCAGCCAAAACACCTATGAATACATTCATATCTGCCTGGCAAGCGCAGCCTGTTCTAGTCAAAGACACTCTGGTGATTTGGGGGGATAGTCAGAGGTTCCCACAGTCAAACTGCAGAGTGAGTCATTGATTGAAGTGTTTATTTCGAAATTACGCGAATATAACTTGCGTATAATTTGAAAAAAAAGACAATTTCACCAAAACTGTCATTTTTCGATGAAAAGTTTTAGAATTTGCAAGACGCGTTGTTTTTTTTTGGGCATAGCGAAATTAGTATATCATGCAAAACTGCAATAGAAAGACCTTTTTGCACAACTAGTCACGTGAAAAAAAGAGATGTTGATGGATGTTATAAGCAAAGGAGAACAGTTTTAAAACAAACATGGTGTGTGTGTGTGCAGTATGTGTGATTATTATTATTATTATTATTATACATGATAAAGGGGTGACAATCATTCTAGGTTCACAACAACAGAAATATGCAAACATTTTCCAAGACCTAGAGGGTGCAATGAGAGAAATATGAATATATCTGTAAATCAATGTGATATTTATGCTTGTTGCCATGTTAACATAATGAATTCTTATGTCATCTTCCCATTATAAACAAAAGGCATTTTTGCATTTGTGATTTAATGGAAAAACTGACATTCCACACTTGTGTTTTGTTGACATTTAGTAAATATGGGTAAAGTTTTGAGCAGATGTCCGATGGAAAAAGCGACTATTGTTAAATAATTCTGTAGTAAGAGTAAGGGGCACATTCTGAGGTACTGGAAACTCAGCTGAGGAACTGGGCTCATAGTCCAGTGGGTGTGAGGATTACAACTTGGCAGCATTAGGGTGGGGGTGTTTAAGGGTATTCCTCAAGACGCTCTGCTCAAATGGTGCCAATTATAGATGGAAACAGAGAAAGGAGATATGAAGGCTGTAGCAACATGAAATAAAATCTACATTGCAGTTTTTGACACAGGCTATGTAGTGATAATAAATTAAACTCTTAAAAAAAAAAGACAAATAAACATGTAACCTCCACAGTTCTGCAGGGTTTGTGAATGACTGATGAGGAGCAAATATGTAAAAGTGGATGAAAATCACCTTGGAGGAATGCAAATTTGTAGAAGACGTGACCAAACACAGGCCAGTCCAGCCACTATACTGACACGACAGACACATATGAGCCTGATTTAACTAGAATATTTGACTTAATGGTGCTGTAATAAAATTAATAAGACCAAATAAAATACTAAATAACATGAACTATCTTCTACAACACTGATTCAGAAGTAAAACCCATGAAGTCTGATGAATAACTATGGATGAAGACACTCATTTAATAATATATTTGCTTAAAAAAAGGGGCAGTTTTCTTCAGTTTTCTCTGTTTTGATTTAATAACTTTTGAATTTATTTTTTTTTATCTACATGATCAGTTAATTCAAATGCAAAATGCAGAGGGTAATACTGACACAGATAGAGATAAATTACATGAGAAAGAGAAAATCATGATTTGGAAGTTTTTAAGGGTAAAGTTTATTAAAGCTTCTGTAAGTTTTTATTAGAAATAGAAAAACTTGACATGATATCAATGTGGAGTGTCTTATTTAGCATTCAGAAAAATCTGATAAAAATGACCGTCTCTCACGGCGCAGTAGGCGTGGCGCAATGTGTTTTGACTGACAGCTTTACGAGAAACAAAGCCCCGCCCCTTTCCACATATTTCAAAATTAGAAGAGATTCTTTGTCTCATTATTCTCTCAGCAAAATCTGAGTTTAACAAGTTTAACAAACTCCGCCCCTTGCATGTACGTTAGTAAGTAAGTAGCTAAATTTTATTTATAGAGCACTTTTCACAGACTCTTACAAAATACAATTAAAATACCATTTTAAAAATACAATAAAGTCCAATAAAATACAATTTAAAATACAATAAATACATAAAATGCCATCAGTTTGGGCTAGACCTGAGTCAGTCAGGGATTAAAATGTTGTAAAATTGTATTGTACTGTAGTGTATTGTGTAAGTATTGTATCTTATTTTGGCATAAACCCAGTTGACGTCATCATGTCTATGTTTGTGCTGATATATGTGTACATATATGTGCCAAGGTTGAAATAAATTGATTAAAAATTGATATTTTTATAGACGTGTGAAATTTTGCCCATTATAAGTAAAACGGGAAGAAAAAAAAATTGTTTTGAAAATTAATTTACCTTTTTTTTTTTTCAAACAAAATCTAACCTGACTTATTCTGGGTCACTGCTAATCTATAAACCCAGTTTGGTATGAATTCAACCAATAGTTTTGCTGCTAAAATGTTAACAAACAAACCAACCAAAACCAAAACAATACCCCTTGCGTCCGCTTTCAGTAACAGCGTAATAAAATAAAAATAAAAGGACAAACACTGTATGCTAATAATGCTAATAATTCCATTACACATGTACTTAATTGTATGCGTAAAGTGAACTTCATCTGCCTCTGTTGTAGGGACTGTTTGGCCTTTGGTTAATGTTGAATAAATCAAGTGTAATTTTCTAAGGCTATCTATGATGGGGTTTTTTTTGTAATTAATTATACAGTCAGTCTCCAACTTAACCAGATCTAACTTAAATCATAAAGTCTATTTAAACTTGAACACACCGTATATATTTATAGAAATACTGTACTCAATCTAATAGAAAAAGATGTACATTTCCACATCAGTTATTACTTAAAATAATAATAAAAAAAACCTACACATATTATATTTATGACACACGAATGAACTTAATCACACAGAACGTTTCATTAAGACTCAGGAACCGAAACAAAGACCTTAATTAAAGTTTCATTCACATTGCGTTTACATGACCTAAGATCATACAACATTAACTTAATATATGGGATAAGTAATAATAATAATTTGTTTATTTGTTTTTGTGATGCTGTTTGTTGTTCATTTGTAAAAGTCAAATTTGAATAAAAAGTCAAGTGAAAAAACAATATTTATATATGGGATAAGACACCAATGACATGAAACGTGAATACAGCGACAAAATAAATATGACATTGTTAAATAAATGTGACGTAGGTACACAAACCAATAAAATATAAAACAGGCCAAAACTACCTATGCTACACAGAATGTGATTAAATGACAATGTTCAAAGTTTAGATTGAGTTCTGGATTGAATACTATTGTTGACTTAATATTGAAACAGATTCAACCTGAGAGGAAATACTATCTGCTTCCACTACGGGACTAAAACCACTATAATATTACCAACTGTTGACCCTGCCATCTGACTCTAATGGTATTACAGTGGGCTTCGTTATGATTGTTGTGTACCATTTCATCAGCCTGGCTTCATCATCTGTCCAGAAAAATCACATTAATCCCCTACTCTGTTCTACTGTGAGCTATACCACTATACTCCATTCTGTTTCTATTCATATGCTACTTAGAATTGTAACAGTAGAAGCAGGCGTGATGCCAGCTCAGGGTGTGACCTTCCCTCAACCCACCTTCATCCTAGTCAATGTTACATTTTATAGGCAAAACTTTAATATCCCCTTATTGTACTTTAACACTGGGTGGTTTATTTTAAGTACCATTATATTTATCTTGAGCTATATCTATATACATCTATAACTGACTTTATCTTGTGTTAGACTTTGCCCTGTACTTTAGAGACAAAAGTCACTTTACTTGTAACAGTAGAATATGTAGCACTAGACTTCATGATGGTGTAGTTTTGTTCTTAGTACGAAACTCCATGACATCCTGAGTTTTGTGTTGAATCTTGTGTTGTGATAGAATGACTCTGCAGTGAAAATGGAAACATTTTCCCGCTTACCTTTGTTGTGTTTTCCCCTGAGCTGTCAAAACGTGTTTTTCTCCAAATATCCCCATGCTTTCATGATCCGAGAAGAGATGTGTCTCATGCTGCCCTGCTGTCAACACTGACCGACCCGGGCTCAGCGACACACAAACATACGCGCAGGAACAAGTGGCTGATGCGCTTTACAAAATAAAAGACTTAACAGACTCAGATGGATATGTTTATTTGACAGTGACTGAACCCTACAGAAAAATGTGATTCCTGGTGATTTTTATTTCATTCATTCACTCATTCATTCATTCTATAATCCATGTGTGCAATACTTGTAATCACTTACTACTAACGGCTCACTGTAAATGAGAGATTATTCCAATAAAGAGAGATTATTATTCTATTTTTTTTTCATTGAGTTTGAGATAGATATACTCTATGTTTATTTTCTTATTTCTCATATTTGTTTCGTCTATCCATCTTAAATATTTTTGACCCTGGAACTCTTATTCCACTACTGCTTTTGTACCCCACTGATGTAATGCTGCAATATCCCCAGTGTGGGACAAAAAAATATATATAATTTATCATTCCATAATCTGCTCATACTCCAATGCCACTGCTGCACAAGTTGATGAAAAAGTGAAATTACATTTTATTTATCGACAACATTGTGATTTGAGATCATGATTTGAGTCTGCATGGATGGATATAAAGAAAAATACGATGATGATTCATTTTCTTATCTGTGCCTTTTTGGTCCAAATAATTCTGTGCAATAATCCATGCAGCAAACAGTGCAATAAAAAAAATATATATATCCCTCTCCATCCTGTGGCATGATCAGAATGTGCACATCTATCAATAGTATGTATAGTTTTTTTGGTCTTTATTTTTGATTTTGCACTTTATTTTGTTCTTGTGCGTTGCTGCTGTAACTCTGGAATAAAGCATCTTATCTTATCTTTTTTTAAAATTCGAATTTAAGATTTTAGATTATAATTTATTTTTCAATGCAGTTAAAGCACCCCAACTCTTCCTAATTAATGCACAGTTTATCTTTAACTTGCAGTCTTTGGTGACAATAACACCATAGACTGATTATCCCATTCCATTGTGAGAACTTGTGCAGGTCTAGTACATATGTTCTAATACTTATTTCAAAGATATATGTTACTATTTCCTATAGGCAAAATTTTTAAATCAATATTATTAAAGGGAGGACATTAAATAACATTATGATAAAATAACATTTGCAGTTATTTCTTGCAGTATTTTTGGCACACTGATCAGAAAATAGTGTAGTTTATGCAGAAAAAGTACAATGACGGGGAATTAATAAACATCATTTAAAATTTTAATGTTGTTACTCTCGTTTTGTCTTTTTTTTTTTTTTTTTTTAATGTAGAAACGTTGATGCTTTTATTTTGAAGGCAAAAAACGTCCGGTTTCGACCTTTTTCTTTGTGTCTGTGGCGTGTAAAGAAAAATATGTTATTTTATTTTATATCATAAAATGTTGAATAGAACCGTAGAATACTAAATATATTGCCGTTAGGTGATGAAAAGACAAGGTGGAAATTTAATATTTTAATTTCAGGAAATTAATCTTTTTGTCACTTAAGTTTATGACGTTTGCACTTTTTTATGCATCCAATTATGTAGTGCACTAAATGTGAAATATGCACAATTGTCTCTATGATGTATGGTTCTATGATGTATTTTATATATTCTTATTTATGTTGTATTCATTTGTAACATTTCGGCCATGAAACAGCAGTGCCATCTGCTGTTTGAAACTCTTTGCAGAATGTGAGAAATATAGGCCTATTTAAAAGCGGGTAAATTATGAACGTTAATTGCAAAAAGAATGGGACTGTATTGGACCTCTGCGTTGTGTATTAACGACTTTATTACAATTATAAGGGAGGAGTTTTTTTCCCCATCAAATAATCTATTAAAACTAGTTTCGCCATTTGCAAATGATGCCTTTACAATTTTCGGAAAAACGGAGTTTATAAAGGTAGCTTACAATTTTT
The DNA here is from genome assembly GCA_029822895.1 of Maxillicosta whitleyi. Classification (NCBI taxonomy): domain Eukaryota; kingdom Metazoa; phylum Chordata; class Actinopteri; order Perciformes; family Neosebastidae; genus Maxillicosta; species Maxillicosta whitleyi. The sequence goes on from JAPSES010126525.1 coordinate 5,885, forward strand.
CCGATGAACTGATTTCTACTGTAAAAATTATCCTAATTTATGACATATAAAGTAAAGGGGGTGGGAGTTAATTATAAAATTTAAAAGGTGAATAAATTATGCAAAAAAATATCATACTGTACAATGGTTATTGTCTGTCTGTTTCCTCGACTGTATTGATTGAACACTTTAAACTTTTATTTATGTTCATTTATATATTTATTTATAGCTCAGCAAACACTGCAGCACTACAAACATATTTAAAAAAAACCCGCTGCTGCATAAAAAAAAAAAAAAAAAAAAAGATCCTTTAGACCTGTAAAGTCATGGATGTACGACACTGCCTGGTCCGTGAACATATCATTATTTCGGCCAATCACAGAGCCCAAGGGGAGTATCTAGTGCCCCACCTTGTTTCGGTCACGTGACCCGTGCTTACGAAGATGGTGGAAGTTTCTTCTTCCTTGAAGTGAAACCCCGACCGAAATCTAAACGTCCTGTAGACCCACGGGCTGGGACTTTACCGCAACGACACCCCTTTGGTTAAACAGCCTGCTGTTGGATTCGGGTAAGCGGTAGTAGCCGATTACAAGCTCTCTCAAGAATTGTATCTGTTTTTTTAATAGCCATTGGACTTTCGGATTCCCAGCCAGCCATGATGATGATACAAGCTAGCAGGCTAACAGCTAACCCGGACTGGGATGGCAGTAGACTGTCAACATTGGCTCCCAGCTGACATTCAACACGTACTCAGCAACTTCTCCAACCACACCGCTAATGTATATTTGTACAGCGTTGTACGTCATTTCAGCTTGTTAGCTAAAAAGTACCCAGTGTTCCCCATTGCATGGCTAACTATTCCTGGTTGGATTAAATTATGTAATCTTCCACAGCGTTTGTTAGCTTAGCATGTCAGAAAGGGAGTGTAGATGGATGGATGAAAGAAGCACTTTTTTCAAAGAAGTTATCCATACTCATCATACGCAAATACACAAACCCCTCTGACACAGTTGTATGATTTAATGGTTCTTGTCCTGAGTCGGGTTTTCCCACATTGTTACTGTAATTCCCTGAACTCCCTAATGTCACTTTTGCAGCTTCATCATTCTGAAGATTACAGTTGATGTTGCACCTTTACAGTTTAAAGACACGTTGTACATTTACTATGTAGAGCTACCGAGAGGAGTACAGGCAACCCTAAAGACAGTGGTATGTCTTGACTGATTACTGTGAGATTCAGCAGTAATATTTCCCTTTATTTGCCCCAGAGTTGAGTTGTACTGATTGTACATTTTAGTAATAGTCGGTGGGTGAGAGAAATAGGAATATATACGTATAGAGACCTAACTAAAAAGAAACTGCAAGACTGGTCTGTGTCCAGTTGTTTTGTTGTTTGTGATTATGGCCACTTTTCAGTGTCAGATGAGTGCCAGTGTGCCAAATTACTAAAGCTGCTTTCTGATCACAAAGCACTGATTAATAATGAATTCTTTTGAATATAACTTCCTTGAAGCAATACCATAAGACAAGAACCGGTTTCTATTTATCTCGTCATCACACTGTCACATTGAAGGTACTTTTTTTTTGTGAGATTTGAAGTCATGATGATGATGTACAAGTGAGGTTGTGTCAGTAAGTTGTTCAGGTGGCCTGAAAAGGGAGCCAGTTAAAAACAGATGAATCAGAATCAAACTAGTCTTGTATGGGGTTATCATTTGGTCATTGACAGATTGTTGCCCAGTTTAATATTCAGCACAGACCGTCATCAATGCAACACAGTTCGCTTGCTTACGAAGCAGCAAAGTCAGCAGTTGCGATGAATAATTGACAGACCAAAGCAGTAGCCAAAGTGAAAGTTTACCCAAAGAGTGCCTCACTTTCTCCTGCTCTGCCGTGTGCATATGAAATGAGATAGACTGAAGAAGATGCATTATTCACTAACACAGTGAGGACCAGATTCCTGGATCTTATTCCTGACATTTTGCTTCTGCTGTTTCCCTTTATCCATGCATATCTATATGTGCCGTTTAATGTTCAATGCAAATGGTCAGGTCTTTTAAAGCTTTCTTTCAGAGAAGCATAATTTCATTATTGGTTGGATTATGTTTTGCTACGGAGGCACAAAAACTTCAGAGACAGGTGACAAAATAAGGGACAAACCTGGTGGGAGTATTTGGATGACAGTAATCTGATCTATATAGGGTGTGATCGTATTGTAGTAATTGGAAAAAATATTGTAATTTGCAATTTGAGTCTCCTTGTGTGATCATAAAAGAATTGACAAACTTAAAGTAGTATAAAAAACATAAAGGTATTAAAAAAAGTTACAAATTAATTTTAATAATTTTTACATTTGACTTTTGTCTGTTCTTTCTGCTCAGTATCAGTGTACCCAAAATATACTGGCCCCCAACATGCAGCTTTTTTTTTTTTTTTTTTTTGCTGTTATCTAATCGCCTGGACTGATAGTGCATTTTGATTAATTGTACTGCCCAGACACAGTGGCTCACTGAATGATTTGATAAGTCTGAAAGTGATATGAATCATATGCTCTGTCAGGGGATGCTCATCTTGCTTCACTCAGGCTCTCTGTATTTTATTTTATTTTTTAACTAAATAACAGGAGCAGGATAAAGAGCTCACAAAATTCAGATGTAATTAATAATAAATTAAGAGTAAAATTAGAATGGCACATGCTTGTTTGCGTACATGAATATTATTGTTGGTGTGTCATGTGCTCTGGTTGTTTGTTGACATTAGGTAACTGTGTTTCTACGATTAAAGTAGCCTGTGGTGCACACAGTTGCGATTGTAGAAGAGCAAAAGTGAGACGCTGAAGAAACCGAGTGACCTAAGGATGTCTGCTGAAAACTGACCTAAGTCCTCCTATAGAATTTAGAGTGCAGACTGTTATCATGTATAGGCAACTGAGACAGTCATTACTGTAGCAGTAGCTAATGTTAATTAACAACCAGCTCTGACCAGCACAAAACAGAACGTTATCTCAAACTTAACTTGCACACATGCATGCATATGGAACCTATAAAAATCCTCCAAACTCATTTTCTTTAAAATGACTTGATTTCAAATGAACTAATTTATTAATAAAAAATAAAACAGTATTTAATTTGTTTTTTGAATAATAGGGTAAGAACAGCATACTTATCTTATTAGTATTGTGTAATTTACTGTAAGTCATCTGGCAGGTGTTGCTCTACTCAGAGGCATGATAAGAAAGCTTACCTTCATTTTTACTCAGCAGCAGGGAGGAGTGATGTAATTTGGTTTATTTCTATGTAGATTTTTGATTTGGATTGAGAGGAGAGAGCTGCAGAAGAAAAAAAATATGTATTCTCAAATCTTTCCGCAGCTTTGACTGACAAGAATGAGCATAAGGCCACAAATCACATAATATGCTCTAATCAATGGCTGAAAAACAATTGTTAGAAATGGAGTGGTTGCGGGTGTACTGTGTGTTTGTGTGATGGTTGGGGGGCTGGGAAGTGGGGGTGGTGTTGTTTGATGTGGTTTGGCTTATTTGTTTTTGTTTGTTGCTTAAAAACAACAAAAAAAGGATATGTATGTTGTATCTCTAAATGCCTTTTTTTTCAATTAAAAATATTGAAAATAGAAATAGTGTGGTTGCTAGATGAATACAATCCAGTCAAAATCAATGTGTTTTCATTATGAATTAGCCAACTGTCAGCAGACACCCTGCCCTGTGCTATGACCTTCACAGTCCAAAGCCCAGGTTCTGCTGAAACCAGCCTTAAAACCCAGAAATGTCTGGTTCTGGTTCTCTTAAGTTGAAGTCAGATGCTTGAAGTAATATGAATACATATTTACATTTTTTTTTCAATGAAATAAAATATCCCAGGAAATACCCGTCATGAATTTTGAAACTGTGTATTTTAAGATGAGTTTGCAAACATTGAGCGTAGGTTGTAGATATTAAATGTCATCACACCAACATGTTCATGTATCTACTCCATGTTCGGTTAAGTCCGACTCTGACATTTTATAGTCTTGATGTGTGAACTATTCTAGTCACCAGATGGGTCACAGACAGAATGTTTGTGCATGTGAAATCAGATTATAGTTTACGTAAAACAACGTATGACTTTCATCACTACTTTTTCCTTCAGCTCCGTAAAACCACAGTGACATCCTAATTACCACTAATGCATTAGTCTTTCTGAGCTTACACACCTAAACCACCTCCCTCATGGTGAACAACTTCGTAGATGATTCCGTCACAAACAGTCCGTTTGTTTACATAACAAACCGACACATCACTCTCGGCTTTTTGGAATTTTGTCACAAAGTTGATTTTGGGAATGGGAATTCCACACAGCCTCAGTGTCTGCTACCTGGTCAGAAGAAATGGAAGGAATCGCTGTAAGTCAAGTGTGTGTAATCTGGATAAACAATACTTGCACATCAGTTTTGTGTGTCATTGTGTAGGCTTATCATATACGTGTCACAAACATGCAGAGTATGGCTGGGCCTTACAGTACATGTATGATAAGCCTACACAATGATATATTCCCAAAATACTATGAAACTGATGTCTAAGTATTGTTTTTTACGATCACACACCCCAAATTATGAGACGACAGTTGACTTACAGTGATTCCCTGCATTTCTTCTGACCTGTTGGCAGCTACAGTTTCATTGCTTGTTGTCTTCATGGTTGTTGTTGCAGCGAATTCCCATTTCCACAATGCACTTGATGACAAAATTTCCAAAAAGGTCCTAGTGATATGTCAGTTTGGTATGTAAACAAACGGACTGCTTGTCATGGAGTCATCTTCGAAGTTGTTCACTATGAAGGAAGTGGTTTAGGTGCATTAGCAAGGAAAGACTGAAGGATTAGTGATAATTAGGATATCACTGGGGTTTTAGAAATTTGAAGAAAAATTACTGATGAAAGTCATGCATTGTTTTTAAGATATTCTAAAAAAAAGTGTTTTCATATGTTAAGTTCTTGCTCAACAAAACCTGTGTGTCTTCTCCTTGAATCAGTCTGATATTCCACACTCCAAAAGTCAGTGTTTTAAATGAACTTTTTGTCGACTGAACCTGGCTGATACTGACCCCCTCTCTAATCAATTTTGGACTGAAATATTAAACAGTGCTGTCCATCATAATTAATAGGGCTGAGTGAAAAAAATCAATTGGATAAATTTTGGAGTGATTTCACTTGAATTTTGTGTTTTTCGATTACTAGTGATTTAGATGGATTTTTTTCAGAGCAGGACTAGAAAGTACCTGATCTAGATATCACTGATGTGGAAGTGCAGCTGTCTCTGACTTGCAAGGCCTTTGGGGGGAGACGGGGCTTCTTGGTCACACTCGCAATGGTTGTGGTGCGGGAGGGATGCTGAGGAAGGTCATGGGAGGTCTTCCTCAAACTTGAACCTGCAGTGCAGAGGGGAATGGCTGGAGGTGTTGGTTCGTGGAAGCTGGTCGTTCCTCAAATATTAACTTTGTTCAACTATGGCTGAGTGCGGAGTTACAGGATTAGTAGATTGGCAATCACGAACCCCCCCCCCCCCCCATCTATCATCTATTTACTGCTGAAATGTTGATATTTATTTACTTTCTAATATCAATATTGATCCCAGTATTGATGTGTTGCATGGCTGTGGTAATAATCAGGTTACCCCTCAAAATTGTACTTTGGTATCACTAAATGAATATGAATCGATCAATACTGAATGGAATCAATATCAGATCAAATTGAATTGAATCATGATTAATCGATTCAGAACCTTATGAATCAGAATCAAATCGATTAGTGAAATTAGCCATTATACCCAACCCTAATAATTAATATATCTTTTTGTGAAAAAGACCATATCCAACTGTTTAATTTTAAAAAAAAAAAATTAATTTACATTTCTTTACCAGTGTGGAAATGTTTACAGACAGTCTGAAACCTTGCATGACAATCTTACTGATAGCACCCACAGAGGATCCGTCATATCAGCTCTTCGTTGTCTTGTTGCTTGGTAGCAGACGTCAGCAACTGGGATAATGTGGTTAGAGGTTTATACAGAGACCAGGAAGTTTGTAAATGTAGCATCTATTTAAAAAGTGCTTTCCTGAGCTGTAAAGGAATAAAAATAGTCCACATTGCTGATGTGAGCTCCGTTTGACTTACTTTCAGTAAGTCTGCTTTCAACATTGAAAAACATGCAGAAAACTACTATAGAAGTATCCAAAGGTTTCTATTGCTTCCACTTAACAGAGATGAGTTTGTTGGTAAAGTATACAGGTCTCAATTTTATATTAATGTCTGAATGCTTTTCATTGAAATGTCTCATCGGTGCTGTTGCGTTGCTCATTTGTCATTTGCCTGGTGTTGTTTTTGTTGTGGTACTGCAGGCCTTCAGACCAGCCCTATGTCATGGCCAGTGGAGTCGCCAAGTCAGGGACGTCCAATGGTTACCCTATGAAGGCACAGCTACAGATCATTGGTACGTCTTTCAAATCTTTTCAGATGAAAAACAAAATTCCCTTTAATCAAAATGTACTTTTTCCTGCCTTATATCATCAAATGGTTATTTACAACTGCACATTTATCACATGTCACAGCTTTCATACCCTGTTTTTCTGTTTCAGTGCTATCAGCAAAACTGAAGGAGAACAAGAAGAACTGGTTTGGTCCCAGTCCTTATGTAGAAGTGATGGTTGATGGCCAGTCCAAAAAGACAGAGAAGTGCACCAACACCCACAGTCCCAAATGGAAGCAGCCACTCACTGTGTGAGTCAAAGTCACACTGGCATTAATACACTCATATCATGTCTGATGATCATATAACTTTATGGCTGTTTCATCATTACATTTGGAAGAGAAGCTCAGAATCTTGCATTAGGAAGCAGTTTTACTCTACAAATCCATGGGTTTTATCTTATGTTCTCTTAAGTTCTGCTTAACATTCTGCTGTTACACATAAATTCCACACTGTACAATGTTGTTAGTTTAACACTATACCCTCCACAGCATTTCATTGTTATCTCTGCTTACTCTTTTCTTTACTGTTATTAATGCCTTCAACTCACATTAGGATATTACTGCCTGATGGACCACTAAAGTGAAATAAGAAAGAAAGTCATTACTTATTGGTAGCATTTTCTTTGAACTGCAGAGATGATAGTGTTCAGTCCAACTGATAAAGGAAATGTTCCTTGTTGTCAGTTTACTGAAGTAGGAGTGACTGCACAGCTATGGATAGGGTGCACTCTCTGGGAATACACCTGACACCTGGCCACTGTTTTACTTACATTTCTTCTTCTTGTTTGGTACTGTTTTACAATTTCTAATTGCTGTTAAAGAACAACAACAGCCTCATCCCTGGAAAGTGCAAAATGAGTGTTGCAGAGAGGAAATTTATCAGCATTGAACCACAGAGCAGGTGGATGCTGTTTAAAACAAAAAAAACAAGTACCTCTTATACATTCAGAAATGTATATTTGTATGGCCATGAATGTGTATGTTTTTCTTACTTTCCTGGGTGGGTGGAGATTCTTTAGCCAGTGAATCACCTCTATTTAGCGTTTACATATTAGAATATTCCTCCAATTGACTGTGTAACAAATATATAATTTAAAATTATTTAATATAGGTAAAAATACCATTGTTATATTTAATACCATATCACAGAGCTCTTCATGTTAGCAGGCTTATGTGAGACATATTATTCCACAGTGTTCACATTTGTATGTCCCTTTATGACATTGTTCATGTTTGATAGGGTTTAAATCCAGTTACTTATTAAGCATTTGCAATGATTTGGAGAATATCAGGTGACTCTGAGTTTCCTCCCACATCTGGAGGAGCTTCTTGAAATTACACACAAGCAAGACTTCCCTATAATTGCATAAGCTGTCATTATCAGTGTGTTTTTGTGGCAGGTTTTTTTTTTTTGTAAAATGAGTCAACATGCTTTTTTCTTCCATGTAGCTGTGTGGTCAGTGCAGCTTAAGGAACAGATGCTGTTGCTCTCTCTCTGTGTGGGTGACATTACTGGTCAAATGCCTCACAGAGGAGAGAAAGCGAGCCCACTTGGTTTACAGGAATCTAGTGTCTAAACATAAGCTGTATGTTTATTGCACTGACGTTGCTCAACTTCCTGCGCTCTCGACATATTCACACATCAGATGTCCCCGTAATTTTAGCCCGGTGTGTACACTGACCTTCTTAACATAGACATCTTCTACAGTTTCTCCTGCACCCATGGGGGCAGTTATTATATAACAAGTGTTTACTATGGGACATAACACGACCTGAGCCCATGTGCCCACAGATGTCTCTTCCTGTGCTAAGGGTGCTAACACTAAACAACAGTCATGGTGATGGTTACACACACTTGTTGTCCCTGAATAGCTCCTGAACTTTATTGTCTGTGGGGGTTGTTTTCAGAGCGACACAAAAACCTACTCACAGAGCCACTGAGGTAGTGTGAGCTGCGTTCTGTTTTTACCTGCTAAAGACCATTTTGAATAGATCCTCTTAACCGTGGTGTGTAAAGGACTGTATGAAAATTATTCTGGAAGAAAAGGAGGTGTGAAAAATAGGGGAGGCTGTATTTTGAAGAAGGGTTGTTGACTTTTCAGAGGATAGGTGTATTTTCCCTCAAGATATGAAATAAATATTCTGATGGTTTATCGGGGTTCCTATGGGGTCTTAAAGGGGTCATATTTTGTTAAACCCACTTTTGTTAGTCTTTGGTTCATTACCTCTGCCAAGAAGGTTATGTTTAGGTTATATTTTGCCATGGCGCTGTGGCACAGTAAAATCCTTACCACATCACCATACATTTCATACAAAGAAAAAAAGTCAGTGTTGCATTAGGGTTAGGGTTACCTGAAAGTCTGTGAAGAGGCAGGGAAAAGATAAGTTATTTTCACTTTAGCGGGTGGCATGGCCTGCACTGCCCATATCCCCGTAGTATTTAACCGGTTGAGCCCCCCCACCTACCAACTAATCGAAACACGCATGTACAGCCCCTCCCCCTGGCCAAACTGCACCTCCGATATACCCCTGATTGCACACCACCACACCAACAGATCAATTCCACAGGAAACGCTGTACTCTGAAATAGTTGATGAACCTGTGGAGTTGAATTAATGAAGAATTTAGACCCAAACAGAACATTTACAGTTTATGTAGAACACAGGGAAATGTTTGAAAATGCATTTCATTAAAAAAAAAAAAGAAAAGCAAAATATCACTCCTTTAAAGACTTTAAAAGCTATTACATTTGATCTGGTAGGTCTTAGTTTATGTTGCCATAAACTTGTTGGCTGGATTGTGTTTAAGTGTGTCTGTTAAATGTCCAAACTGCAAAGACAGGAACATTAGTCTGCTCAGTTCCATCTGTTCCAACCCGACAATTTATACTGAAATTAGGAAACAGTTCTCTCTAACTTTGCAGCCCCTGCTGATAACCACAGAACTTTCAGCTCAATACACGTGCAGCCGTTAGTTGCCTGAGAACGCTAACTTTGGGAACTTTAAGGGACAACTCTGAAGTGAAAAGCATATATGGGGAAGCACACATTTAATAATGCCTTTTTGGAGAAAAGATCAATCTCCACCAGGCTGTGAAATGGGCATTCAATTCTGTTGTATGTAGTCTTAAACAGACTTAACCCCTTGGAACCCTGGTTTATTGATGCTATTGCATGTGTACTCCATTCATTTTTACTGGTCTGAAAGAACACTAGATACTTGTGGGTTTTTCTGTGCAATCTGACTCAAAGGTCAAATGTTTTTCCATCTCATGCCATGGATTATAGGTACATAAAAGAAGATGGATAGAATACACTGTTTTTATCCCCATGGGTTAAATCAGGGGTGTCAAACATGCGGCCCGGGGGCCAAATCCAGCTCACCAAAGGGTCCAGTCCGGCCCTTGTGATGACTTTATGAAATGTTAAAATTAAAATAATATATTAAGACTTGTTTTAGTTCAGTTCCATAGACAGAACAATTCAATTAAAGTGGGTCAAATCTGTAAAATACTACCATAATAT
>JAPSES010126534.1:0-15905 GCA_029822895.1 Maxillicosta whitleyi
TTTCTATAGACGTATCTTCAATAGTTATGGAGCTAGATCCTGAAGAAAACCACCATTACGGAAATGTGGATTTTTTTCATTTCTTTGTTAGCAGCATGTAATTCACATTTCTTTGGGTATGTTTCCAGGGTCAAGAATCTAATAAAATAGATAAAAAAACAAATGTGAGAGTAATATTGCGGGGTGTCGGTTACAATATGTGGGGGAACTGTGCTGCTTGGCGGAGGTTTGCGCTCTCTGAGTGCTTTTCTAGTTATTTTAGCCATCAATAGAAACAAACATGACAAAAAAAAATTTATATTAAATATCTGATGTAAACATTGCCTATTTTGTCAGACTATTACAACTGTAGGGTCCATGTCTTTGGCTGTTTTACTGTTGGACTATCAACACACACACACACAAACACACACACAACATTTCTATACCGGCTGTTTTCCCCGCTGGTGGGGGTTGACCGGTCCATGGATTCCTCTTCCACGTTTCTCTGTCTCCTCCCATCTCCTTCTCCAACCCCATCACCCTCATATCATCCTCGCGTTCCTGCCACCTCCATCGTTAACACTCTACCCATTTCCGTATGCTCCCCTCTTCTCCACACGTCCATACCACCTCAACCCCTGTCTCCTTAACCACACCTCCCATCGATTCTACACTCACCCTCTGTGCAACCTCCGCCTTAGTAACCCTGTCCTTCAACGTAACTCCACACATCATCCTCAGCATCTTCCTCTCTGTCGAAAACAGTTTTCTTAATTCATTCACTGTTGGACTATCAAAGTAAAAAAAAAAAATAAAGTCACACACAACAATCACACTCCTTAAGGAAATGATGATTCAAAACCAGGATACATTAACCAACTGCCATTTATACACAAATGATGGCATATTTGTGGTATCCCTCTTTAAGTTTTTGTAATTTTTTTGTTTGTAAAATTATATTTCTGTCATATTTCACACACTGAACTTGGAGATACTCAGCTTTATTCTGGGATGGATTCCTCACCTTGAATGACAGCTTGACTTCAACTTGGATAAAAAAATAAAAATAAAAAAACATCCATCAAAGACTCAAAGACTGAGGAGATGTCTTTGAGTCACTTACTATCTGTTTATTTTTACAAACTTGTGAAACATAAAATTTTCACAAAAACCACACTGACAGTGCAGAATGACAGTATATTCAGCCGTCTGCATCTACCAGCTTTTATTAATGTTTATTGATATTTTATGTGTGTGCATGGGTGAAGGGAGGGGTGTGAGTTCAAGTATGTGTGTCCTCGTGTTCATTTTTAATTGCAGGGGAAACAGGTGGTTGGCTGGGGGGAATGATTTTAATCTGTAAAGTACTGTGAGTTGCACTTTGCATGAAAAGCGCTATATATATAAAGTTTGATTGATTGATTGAGTATGACTGATCACATGTTTTGGCACAAATGACTATATAAGGTGTCAGATGTTCTCATGTATCTTGTGTAATTAAATTACAAACAAGAAAGCATCTCTAGGTGGTTAAAACATGCTTTGGCTAAAACAGTGAGATTGAAGTTACAGGGTCTAAGTGTAAAGCATCCTCCTTAAAACGCTGCATAGATCATACTGTCAGTAAACGACTCAGACTCGATATGTGACTCTTAACTGATTCAGTGTCTGCCAGCTTTTCTTCAAAGCTTCTCTGAATCTCAGCTAGAGATACGACCTGCAAAGAAAACCTGCTAAGAGAAATAATTAAGCTGCTTCTCAAGCTGTGTGTGTGTGTGTTCTACCTCATCAGCTAAACTAGGGTGTAATTTCATTCTCCTTGCTGCTAAACCATGCGATCGAGCATGTTGAAAGGCTGATTTAATTGACAGGCTGTTATCAGGATGGATAAATGATGACAAAGAAGAAGGAGAGGAAATGGAGACAGAAAGGGATCACTTACATTGTTATTTTTTTCTACTCTCCCCCAAACTTCTCTGCTTTCAAACTGGCCTTGAGCTCAGCCTGTCAATCACACACACACATACACACACAAACAAGCCGGACAATGAAATATTCATCAGCTGTGGTGAATTATTGACGAGGGTTATGGTCTGTGGAGGCAGCAGGGAGGAAGAGACAGCGTGAGGAGATGAAAGGATGCAGGCAAGAGCGAAGGGAAGGGAAACGGTGTGTCAGCAAGTCCTTAAAAAGTCTGAAAAGGTCTGGAATTAAGAAAATTCAAAGCCCCAAGGACATATTTTTTATTAGTTTTATTTAAAGTTTCTTCTCCATCAAGTGAGTCCTGACTAAAATGTCATGTGCTGAAAAGGAAAAAGCCATATTTTTTTACGAAGTTTGACCTAAACTTTCTGAATTGGGAAGTGACTAAAATCACTGTGATGCGTCTGTGTCCTCAGCTTACCACTGAGGTTTTGGGTGAACATCCTGAGGAATCCACACTTCATCTTTGACGTCCATGTTACGGAGGTGGTGGACGCCTCGCTGCATGTCATCGCTCAGACTTTTATGGACGCCTGCACCAAGACGGAGCACAAACTCAGCAGAGTAAGATAAATATATAATATGAATCTTCCAAACTACTCAGCTCTTCAGAAAAAAAGTTTATTCTTGTGGTTTTCAGAGAGTGATTAGTAATTAAATTAAATTGGTGTGAAAATGTCTTGAAGTGCCCCTAGTGGTCACTAAATGATGCTCCAGTTGATTTCTGTTAAAAACATAAAGACAATCATGATTTTCAATGGTTTATTTTGGTAATTTAGTAAAATATCGCTCTTTAAGGTAGATCTTTGAGCTAATAGAAGGTTTTTACACTCTGGTAATCCCTCTGAATGGGACCAGGGCCAGACTGATCTGCCAGACAAATGAACATTTGCTCTCTGGCAGATGCGTCTGGTTCCAAGGTTAGCATTGGCCCCACATTAACATTTCAATGAATTGGAATTCTCCTAGCTAAAGCTGAAAGTGTATTTAGCCTGAGGTCTACCACAGTGAAACTTACCTAACTTTACCAATAGAAACCGTATGTACTGAATCATCTGCTACTGTTATCTTGTGTAGCTTTTGTTAGTGGAATTATTGTTGTGTACTTGATTAATCTGGGCTGTGGTGATTTTTGGACTGATGCAGTTTGTATTCAACTGCAGCCGTTTAATTGAACTGTCTCCAAATTAATACAAACTAGTTTACCTTTCCAGAAGCAAATGTATGAAACCATCAAAAAAATATCTTTGTTTTCTCCTCTTTTGGACAGAAAATTAGGAATTTGCACACCATTGCCATCATACAGCAGATTTATGTGCCTGGCAGTGGGTTTACTCAACAGAGTCTGCAAATTAAACATTTCTTTGCTCCCTCCTGTCCTTCAAAATTCACTAATTTGTGTTTAACTGTTGCCAAAAACATCAATATTGACAACTGCCAATATAATTTGTTGGTTTGGGAGCATTTTTAGTGACAAACTATGTACAGCATGTTTGAATAAAGCCCTACCTGTGTGTTTCTAGGACACACAAAAGTCACAATAGCAGATGAAGAGGCAGGCTGATGGAAACTGGCTGCAGCAGAAGTTAATTACAACACTTAATCACAGAATAAAGTTGGACTGTTTAAACATCACAGACTCATGATAATTAACTGCAGAGGAGCAGAGAGAGGATTGTCTCTGTAAAACATCTTCTATCAACATAAAACAAAGTTGTGCTTTTTAGTAATAGACAGGATTTTTTTTTAAGTACAAAGACCTTTATTCTGTTTCTTTTTCCGGACTGTAGGAGTCTCCAAGCAACAAGCTGCTCTATGCAAAAGAGATTTCTTCATACAAGAAGATGGTGGACGAGTGAGTTTGTGACACTAAATCTACAGTAGCGTAACATACAGATTCATCAGTCAGGTTTTCACCGTGACGTGCGGTGAGGTTCATGACTGGTGAGGCACTGACTCCATCAGAGTCAGATTTACAAATATTTGAACCGAACAGAGTAGATCATTCACCATTTGACAACAAGGATGGCTCAATTCGTGGCAGTGGCATTTCCACCCCAGCTGCCAGTGTCTGAGGCAGTTACCATTGCCCTGCCACGCAACTGCTGCTGTTATGGGCATTTGTTGTTATTTTCATTTTATTAAACAGTCATCAGTGTTGCATTAGACTCACTGGCAGTAGCATTTCATTATGTGATTTCTGCATTCATTTGGTTTTCTTCATTCATTTCCAGTGTCCACCTCATGGACACAAAAATACAGACGTGCAGCGGTTGAGACAGATGTTGAGGGATTAATTTTGAAAACCAAATGAATGCAGAAATCACATAATGAAATGCTACTGCCATTGAGTCTAACGCAACACTGAGACTGTTTTATAAAATAAAAAATAGAGCCAGACATTCAAAGCAGTAGCAGTAATTGCTGCCCCAGACCAGACGCACCAGTATGAGCTGCTGTTGCTATGAAATGAGCCAGTCTCCCATTTGACCGGCAGCAGGGCTGAGGAGCGCCCCCTACCCCGAGGCAAGGGAACTGCCTGCCTCACCCAGTGCTTCTTCACTGCCGTTGTAACATCACTAAGCACACAAACCAGGCTACACATATATATAAACATCAGCCACACTATGGAAAGTCAGGGGGGCATATATTAAAAGTGTTTGAAACGTTTGATTGGCAACATACAGAGAGATCCAGTGACACGGTGCCATTGCATGGGTGAGCACAGTTTGTGAGGGATTGTGGAATTCAAGGTAAGGCTCAGTTTGCTGCTGCCTCACCCTGCGTCTCTTCCCAACATTTGAACGGTAATGTGAAAATTCAGCAATTTATTTTTTTTAACAGTCAAATTGATCGAGTAAAATGGAAAATTTGTTCATAGGTCAAACCATTTCATAAATATAACCATTTCCTATATTTGTTTATTATATATTTTATTTTTCTTCATGACAGGTGAGGTGCTGCCTCTCCTGACCGCACGTCACTGGGTTTTCAGTTACATAGAATATTCAATGTAAATTCAGTAAAGCAGAACATGAGTTATGATGAAACTGAAATGTATTATTATTGTCATTATTACTGTTGTTGTTGTTGTTGCATGATTTTGTGTGTTTCCTCAGTTATTACAAAGGCATCCGACAGATGGTTCCAGTCAGTGACCAGGACATGAATACACACCTCGCTGAAGTGTCCAGGGTATGAACTAAGTCTCATGTTGCATATCTTTAATCTTAACCAATGGTGTTTTGAGCATCTATTGAAGATAACCCTGTTAAATGTCACCAAAAAAAATGACCGTTTTAATTTACACCCACTACTTTCAAATGTGCTAGAATTACCACAATTTTCCAACTTTAAGATGTAAATTTTAAATTGAAAAGATGATAATTGATTAATGTTCAGATACAGTATGTGTACAATTGTTTTAAAATATATTATTAGTGACATTAGAGTATGGCCAATGATGTACAGGTGAACTGAGTTTGCACATAAACTACTTCTTCCTTGCAGCAACACACAGACAAGCTGAATACCCAGGTGGCCTTACATCAGCTCTACCAGTATGCCAGCAAGTACTACGATGTGGTGAGAAATTATTTCATTCATTCACTCATAGCACAGATCTATGGAAGAAGAAGACAAATTTCTGCTTCTTGTCATTGATACAATCCCTTCAGATGCAACAAAAAAACAGCTGAACAGATAAATTTTTGGGTGGTTTTAGGTTAACATAAATAATGACTACATTGACAGTATTTACAGTGATGGTCCATATATTCATCATTTTGTGCTAGTTTGTTATTAGCTTGAATTTAAATAGATATTAGTTAACCATCTCTCATTATAAAGTATTTATTAATGCCTTGTTTTGCATGATCATATTCTACATGTATTTTGCTCAATATGGTTTTTGTATGATGGTAGTAACAGAAGACTATGATGTAAATCAGCTTAATAGTTCTGTAATGTGGTTGTGCAGTGATTCACTGATAGTATGCTAATATGCATCTATATCTATCCATCTATCTTTTTTTGTTGATATATGAGGTTATTGCTGACTTCTTACGAGGCAGCTGTTTTACTTGTAACACATATTTCATACAAAAGCATTTTAAGGTGCTTTATATAGTACAGTAAAAACATTGAAAAGAAGAAAATAGAAACAATTATATTTACCGTAGCTTGTTAGAAAGACTCTTGAAAGCTACTGTAAACACAGATCAATTGAAAAATGAGTAAAATTAGTAAAATGATAACTTTCAGTGTCACATTAATGGCTCTTGACACTGGTCATTTGCCAGTTTGTTTCACTTGTATGGAACTATACTACTGACCACTAGATGGCAGCAAAGGAATCAATCACAATTTGAATTAAAATGAGAAAATGTGTCCATTTGTGTTTGTTATGTCTCCATCAGATTATCCAATCACTAGACGAGGACCCGGCAGCTCAGAATAAACAGCTCACGCTCCGGCTCCAACAGATCGCTGCCGCTCTTGAGAATAAAGTCACTGACCTTTGACCTCTGACCTCCTGGCATGGGTTATGGGATGGCTCCTTAAACACAAGATGTCATTTTCCATTTAAGGGTTCGAAGGAATAAGAGCTTGCAGACTCTAGTGAATGTTATAACCATATAAGGACTGTGGGTGGGGCTTCAGAAGCCTCAGGAAGCCATTGACCATATAAAGACTGAAGGGGAGGAGTTATGGGATTTCAGAAGGGTGAAAGAGAGATTTTGGACAAGTTAAATGGTGGAACCTGAAGCGCTTATGTCCACTACATTGTATTACGTAATTCCATTTGGCATCCCATGAAAAATATAAAACAGGGAAGCAAAATGGCACCTGTAATACGACTGCAGTTGAGCTTTGTCAAGTCAAGGGTTATTTTTTAATGGTCGCTTGGCAGTGTATTCAGTATTTTGGACATAGCTGGTGTATATCTGTGTTTGGCTTCTCTGCATCACTCAAAGTTGAATTTAACCACGTAAGGACATAAAAACAAGGAGCCGCCCCAAGAATAACAATTTTTGGATAATTGAGAAGAAATTAAGTCAAGCAATGAGACATGACGGGATACTTCCTTTTTGCCACTCAGCCTTTTTCAATGTTTCATTTGGAAATACAGCAGCCCTGTGATTTTTTTTTTTTTTTTTTTTTTGGCTCAGAACTGTGGAGGTAAGGCTATTTTGCCTTTAAATGCTGGCCTGGAGTCAGATTTTCTGTACCATCACTTATTGCTGTATCAGAAAGTTTGATCCAAAGTCAGCAACAGTGAATACGTAAAGCACAGAAGTTCTCGGGTGAACTTTTACCTTTGAAGAGAGTGGAAAAAAGGTTATCGACAAATGAAAACCACGGTACACACCACTGTCCAATGAGGAGCCTTGATTCTGATGGCACAAATAAGGAGAGAACATTCAGGGTACAATGAATCGAGAATTGTCTGAACAAAACAAACATCAACCTTGACTTTGGCCAAATGTTTTTCTCATAAAAGCTGCAGTTACAGTATGTGTTTCTATGCTGACGACTCTGTGTTGTTCACGCAAATCACAGTTGAATAATTTCACATTGTGTTGATCTTTTTTTATTTGCAGACTTTATGCTGTGGCTTTGCATTCACATATCAAACATGAAACCTATGTTTTTAATGGACTGAGTGCGTGCCACTTTGTTTGTGTTAATCAAGGTGCATAATGTCATATCCAGTAGTTCACCTTATGCTGTCGCTGAAGACCAGCTTCTTTTTACTTCCAGTGAAAAATCATGACTGCCTAATCATGTGGTCTATACAGCCAAACATTTGTATTTTTACATGTGATTTTGTTTTGTAGAATTTGCCAACTTTGACTTCTTTTGCAATATTCTCATCATGTAATGCAGTGTTTTCTTCTCTTTCTCTCTGCACACATGATGGATAGTGAATGAGTTGTCTTCTGAAGACAGGGTACCCATAGGTCCTTTAAAAAGGTTTAGACTAGATCTAGATTAATGTGGTAAAGTGTCTTAAATATGCTTGATATAGGCCTTATCCTTCCATCGTGCAATGCTGAAGTTCATATATTTCTGTATGATGACGCGTCAATATGCATCTTTTTTGTTACACAGTTCAACTTAAATTTTCTTGACTTTACCAGGGTCATGCAGTCAGTATCAGTACTGTTGGTCCTGGATACATATTTCACTACATACTGCCAAAAACTGGATGTGCTATCATGCAAAAACACAAAAATATAGCTGCATAAGTGTAAGTAGGTTAACACCCAACACCTGCAGCTTCATGGATATGCATATGCCTCCTGGTGATGGCATATTCCTCACTTTATCCTTGAAGTGGTGGAAATTACAAGCTGCAGGAAATGTAAAATATTAAATGCACCATCCAGTCAACAAAAAATATTCCCTTTTGTTAAATTGCATCAATAAATTTGGTCTCTCTAGAACTTAGGAGCCAAATAATTATTCAAAAAACCCATAAAGCAGAGTTGGTAAAAAAAAAAAATGTTCACTTCAGTGGTTTATCAATATTGGAGAGACATCTTAAATCTTGAGCTACATGATCAATTATATCATCAGCCACTCTGCAAATGAGTAATTTGTGGACTAAGTAATAAGAATATCTTCAGCAGACAGACAGGTTTAAGTGCCGTTACCACTGAAATGTAAGTGTTCTCATTTATCTTCTGCTACGCTACATACTCTCTGAGACATAAACTCGTCATATATTTCACTTTTTTTTTTTTTTTTTTTTTTGCCTTTGAAGCTCAGCCAATGTTCTTTATTTAGTGCTTGAGTTGAGTTAATCAGAGATTAAATATGCAGTTTGTAACTTTGCATGACTGAAATGAGATCCTTGGTTCAGAAGTTTGTCTTTTTTTCTGGTGATGTCAAAAGATTGGCACGTCAGAGGTTTCAGATTTTACAGACTGCATTTTTAGATTCACATCTGCAGCAATACCACCTTAGGCCAGGCCTTTGTGTCTTTGTACTCCTCAAGTTTCCAGATGACCAGATTTTGGTACCACATGATTTCCTAAACAAAAGGCTGAAGTAAATGCTTCTGAGCCCTTCCCTTTGTTTTTTGGTTTTTACTTCCCATAAGCTTTGCCTGCTTTCACTCTCAGTGCCAAACTGTAGATGATGTAGATTTTCTGTTCATATTTGACTTGTATGTATGATGGACAAAGTCAGAAATAAGTGGAACAAACATCGTGAACTTAATGATTTGGTGGTACTTTTCATAATAAACAAAATAACTATAGAAATGTGAAAGTTTCTGGAGGCTGTCAGTGTTGGTACAGGTACTATGTTTGTCTGTAATGCAAACTGCCACATCTGCTGTTCACATGTAAACCTTCAAATCCCTTAAAATATAAAATGTTTCTGATCATGTTTCAGATGTCGAAGTACAATCCCATCACACATCAAATATAGTCTAATAATTTAACAAGTGACATCCTATTAATTTAAAGTCCATATTTGACCTAGTTTATCCTGTATAATGTCTTTATTTCCCTCCAACACTAGCTTTTTTCTGCCTTCTTTCTGCCACCAGCAAGTGCCTTAAAGAGTAAAACTGGAAGTAGAAATGGGAGGGAAAGCCAAAAAGGTGGTTCGAAGCACATATAAGTGTATGGATGGTTTGAGTGTTGTGGCAGTTTTTACATTAGTGGTTCTTATGCAGGAGATTACAATGATAAACTGGAAGAAGAAACATGAATAGGACACACTTGGACCTGTCAGATGTTAAGTCACAACAGTGAACCATTCCCCTCATTAATATTGAATTTTTCGTAATTCGAGTCACAAAATCTTGACATCTTTTGACCATCAGCCTAAACTGGTTCAAGCAGAAGTTGTCAGCAGCCATGAAAACAGCAGATGATTCCTTCCTTGCTTTTCCATTGCTGTGCAGCGTTGTGCTTACTGCTGCCACATGTGCCTGGATTTAAACTGAAATAACAATTGCGTTGCTGCATATTTTGTCATTTTTGCACAGACAGCTGCAACCAGTGCACCCAAATAAACTGATAAAAGTGGATAGCGCAGACTTTTCCCCTTTTCTTTGTTAAGACTGTGTTTAAGTCAGAAGGAATTTGGTTAGCTGAACGTTTCTATGTGTACTTTAATTAACCAACCACTATTACACAGATGCTTGTTATTTCCACACATATATTCCCTTGGGGCCAAACAGCTCAGTGAATATTTGACAGGTGAATATGGCCATAACGCCACATGTTTAAGATTGCATATGGTACTGCAGATTGAAGTGTTCATGTTATGACTGGATGAAGGATCAGCACAGGGAACTGAGCCTTCATTGTAAGTAGATGTATTTGAAGCTGTCTGAGGTCAGGTGTGTTTGATATTAAACTGAAGCGTGATTGAGAAAATTGTTACATGAAGTAAAAGTAAACAATGGTTTTTAAAAGTTTTGAATGTTATTCAGTTAAAGAAAAAAAAAGCCCACTGGTACCTTTTTATGTTTTTTTGTTTTGTTTTGTTTTGTTTATTTGTTGTTGTTTTTGTTTTTGTTTTTTTTTTTACCAACATCAGAGGTTATAAGGTGTTTATAGCATTGTTTCACAGTTTGTACATCACATACAACTTTCCCATTGTTTATTCTTGTAACGTCATTGTAGGAAAAAAAAAAAAAAAAAGGTTTGATGGACTGGACCAAGTGTAGACTTTGAAATGAACAGAATCAGCACTACCAGTGCCAGGAACCAACTGGTCTTAACTGGTCTGGATTGAACCAAAGCCCAAATCGGTGACTCTTCTGAAGAAGTGGAGAAGTGGGCAGAAAATCCAGAGCCAGGATTTCCAAATATCCAATAAAAATGTTTATATAAATGAGAAATGTTGCAGTTTGTTTTGTTTTTTTTAATTGTGTTTGTGTGTGTGTGTGTGTCTTTGTCTTTATCGGTGTATTAGTTACATTATTAAAATATATAGACTGTAATTCTGTTTTGATGCTTTCACTTCCAGAGGACTCATGTTAAAACGAGACTAAATCTGGTGTGAAATGAGTTTTTAATCATTGTCATTATTATTACTGTGGTTGATTTCATAGCAACTACTGCTTATTGTCAGTTAATACCAGTAGGATCTGTAATTCTGAAGGTTGGAATGATTGGTTAGAATGTCACATTTCAAGCTCAGAAATTGATATGTCGTCTCTTAAAAAAATGCACCTTTAAATTAACTCATTATTTTTTACACTGAAAACATCAGCTAACCAGCACTTTTGTCATTTCCAATTCATCGTGTAAAATATTTAAGATTTAGCAGATTTTAATCTTTGAAGCAGGTAATTTAAATAAATAAATAAATAAAATGTTGACCAGTGTTATATAGCTGTTAACTAACCTTTGCAGCTGGTTTTGACAAACAAAAACACAGTGACATTCTCTTAGTTTGTGTTGACGTTGATGTTATTGTCTAACTTTTCCAGAACAGTTTAATATAATATGAATTACAACCTAAGCATAAGCAAATGTTAATCCTCTTTTGTTGACTCGTTTATCTTTGCATTCTCTACTGATCCAACACTGGTGACAGTAACAGGAGAATCTATTGAGGTTTAAGTCAAAGATGTGTCTGGTAGTAAAAGTCTTTTCCACCAATCAGATCAATCACAATGTGCGACAGTAGTGAATCTGTGTGTTCTAGTTCAGTGGTTTAGGAACACATGTACAGTACTGTATCTGAAACATATGCACAGTCTGTTTTTCATTTTCCAGCTTTTCTGAAAGACTTTGAAAGGATCATCAGGGATCACGACAGAAGCATCACTGAAAACAGCACTGCATTCATTAGACCAGTCATTCAGTGAAATGTGACAATTCTGGAAATTAAGTTATTAAGGATCCTTTATTAAATTTGGAAAACGCCATGTATTTACCCTTGAATTGTTTCATCTCTAAAGCCTTTTTACTAGTTTGAAAGTAAATCTTGTGAAATTAATTTTTCAGTTATTCTTTAAAAACAGACAACAAAATGATTCTTTGACATTTTTTAAACTGTGGAAGCTGAGCAGTTCCATTAACCCATAAAGACCCAGTTCTACTTTTGTGTCAGTTCCAAAATGAATTTTTGTCTATATTTTATTTTTCTTAAGTGATTTACAACCATTTATTTCTGTATTTTGCTTTTTTTTTTTTTTTTGAAAATCAGGTATTGCCCTATATTTCATTCACTAATCATGTAGATTTTAATTAAAGCTCAGATTAAAGTGGAGGATTATTGTATATTAGACTTTTCCACTCAAAATCTATCATGAACTGAACATAAACCCAGTGTGTCCATCCACTGTCATTGATCCAACTCACTATGGAGCCTCTGAACGTCTAAATGGGTCATATCTGATGACCATGAAAAGATAACAAACTGTATTTGACATGAATTATTTACATGGACTGAATTGGAATCAATGGATCAACGGGTATTAAACTTTTTATATCAGAATAAGGATTTTGGTCACTGGTGGATGCTCGGGTTCTTATGGGTTAAACATGTCAATGTGTATTATTATATTTTTGATATTAATTACTTTATTGTGCTTAAATTCCAGCATTCTTAAGGCTTGGCCCAAGTTCCTTTGATTTAGTTTGGGTTAGTTAAAACAATAGTTATGCAATCAAGTACTAACTCCTGTGTGTGTCATGTGACTAAAACAGACAGAGGAGAAAACACGGAATGTCTAAAAGCACTGTTTTTGTCTGTCTAATGTGACAGATATTGATTTAAGAACTGAAGTGGTTTTGGTTATTATTAATAAAACATGGAAAATGGTGAGATATCAGGTTTGAAATTAAACTCTTATTAAACTCATATTTGTCCAAACAAATGTACCTTATTAAAATGAACAAGAAATTAAAGAGTGGTCTAATAAGTTTTTCTGTGAATATATATATTAATTTTCAGAACCCACTTCATTTCACTAGGGTCACGGGGGGTCACCTGGAGCCTATTCCAGGTACTTAAGGACTTGGGTAAAATATGCACAACATATTACTTCAGTGATCACACAGGAAGTCACTTGAATGTAGATTTGTGTCTGAGTGGCGGCTGTGATGATGCCCTGTCAGACTGAGAGGCAAAGTGGTTTAGTGATGAATGACATTCTGTGACTTCAGTCCTGTCTCATTTACTTCTGCATAAGACAGTCAGTCTGGACCTTCCCAGGTAACAACAGTGTTAAACTGACAATCACACACCTCAGGCAGCCCGAGGCAAGGACACTCAACACCCACAGAGTGTGGTCACTCAGAGGAGAAGCTTCTGTTTAGGATTCAGAGAAAATAATAATTCAAGGATATCTGCTCACATTTCTGCAATTAAAACCAGTTACACAAATGTGGTTTTGATGTTTAAATTCAGCAGTATTAAACAGCTTCCCTGTAAGGAGAATAAATTCAGGATTAATATGTATATTTAGAATCAGTATGATCCTCCATTTGTGTTCCAGCTTTTGAAGTTTGAGCTCTTGTGGAATTATGTTTGTTGAGTGAATTTTTCAGACAAAAAGTGAAAGTAATAACAAACTGTCTGATAATCTGCAAAGAATAAGTTAACCCTAAGAGACCCAAACAGCTACTGATGACCAAAAGCATCTACTAAAATATTTAATAGCTTTTCAACCACTCATCCTATTAATGTGTTTCAATAATTCCAGTAAAATGCAGTTTGTCGTCTTTTCAGTGACATCCCATTGACGCATGTGGATGTTCAGAGGCTCTGTAGTGAACGAGGAGACACTGTCATCTATAACACAGATTCACCAATAAAACACATGTAGTTTAACAAAAGGTGATGTATGTTGATGACATAAATTATATATTTTGCTCCAAAAGTCACTTTTTCTTCAGCATTTGTTGAATTTACTCTGAGTTTTTATGAACATCTATATTGTCAGTAAATTAAATAAAGGAAAATACCTGATGTTAACTGAAAAATGCTGAAGACAAAGGACAATATCCTAATATATAGAGATAAATTGCTTAGGAAAAGTTATTTGGAAATTGCCTCAGAAATTCCTCTAAGTCTTAAAGGGTTAAGCCCTAAAACATAAACTGATAGAATTCAATTTGATCTGGATTTGCATGATCTGATTCTTCATCACAACCTAATTTAATTAATAATTTTGTATTTTATTTCTTTAGATATACTGATATTGTTCTACTTATACATTAGGAATTTATCTTACTGTAAAGTCCATAATAAATACATCTAATATTGTTTTCACACACTTGACACATTTCCACTCAGATGCTGAGTTAACTATGACAGCAGTGCCTCTGTGTGTCCTCAGTGCACAACTACAGTTTAAAAAAAAGACTTGTGCAAGTAGTTTTGAATTTGTTTACAGTTATTTTCATCACTTAGTGTGCATGTTTTTTTTTATCCTGCGAAAAGCGGGATATTGCAATCACCTCCATGTGTTTATTTGTTTGTTGGTTTGTTTGTTTGTTAGCAGGATTAAGCAAAAACTATTCATTGGATTTTGAAGAAATTTAGTGAGCAGGGAAATAATGTCCACAGGAAGAACTGATTTAAATTTGGGAGTGATCCAGATTAAAATCCGGATCTCAGATCTGGATCAGAGTTCATGTGGATCAATGGCCGGGTTACAATCCAGGATAATGTAGGGTCCCAGGACTAAGTGGCTTTTGCGGGATCTGCGCTTTCTGAGTGCCATTCTACTTTTTATATATATATATATATATCAGAGCCAGTTTTATACTGTTTTGAGAAATGAGGGTGGGAGATTTACTTCCTTATTTACTTTCACTGGTCAGAAATTAGAAGGTGGTTAAGTGGATACTATTCGTCACTGTTGTCATATCACTAAAACACAGTAGTCTGACAAAAAGCCTTCAGTATGTGGCTAGAAGTCATGTGGACTTCCAGCAGGAAACTGGAAGAACAATCAATTATGTTCTGAATGTCACTTTACTGTACCCTGTAATTCAGGTGTCTGTATGTGGCATGCATGTGTGGGTGGCCTGAGTCACTTAAAATTGACTGAAAAGAGACAAGAAAACATTTCTTTGAAGGTTACCTACGTCTGAGCTCTGACGCTCAAGTAAAGGTCAGAAATGTAATGTTATGCCAGCCAATTAGAGATACAGCTTTTATAAATAACTAAGTGGAGTCATCAGGCTAAACAGGTGATGATACTATTGACATTAGGCTAAATAAATGAATGCATTTGCAGAGAAAATGCATTACTTTTTATGTTTAAGTTTAGGTTAAAGGAGGTATTTGTTTTTTTGTTTTTTTTTTTCTTATATTTATTGTGATCCAAAACTTAGCTCCAACCACTAACACCAGGGGGCCATAGTCCACCAGAGAGGGCACACTGTCACCTCTGTAATCACTGAGTAAAGAATGGCATTTATTGATTTACATCTGTGTTATGTCACCATCAAGTTTTCTTCTTTGGAAGTCACCATAACATTACTGCCTGCCAATCTTCACATGCTGCTTCAGCCTATAGTTTACATTACAGCTCAGCTTTTAGCAGGAAAACACCACAGTAGAACTATCAATTGGTCCATGTGGAATGCTTTTTGAGTAAAGTTTGTGTGGTAGTGTTGAATTAAAGAACCTTTGGAATTGTCCAAAAAAAAAAGGTCAAAACCATCACATTTTTTGTGTGGACATGATAACAATGCGACAAAAGCATGATAAGCAAGACGTTGATATTTTATTATGCCATTATACTAAAAAAAGTATGAAGACATGTTTGAAAATATAATGGTGCATACACGTTGGAAAACAATGTTTTAAGTGTTTTTGAAAATTAAATAGAAGAATTGGAGGGAGAACAATGATGGTTTAAAAGCAGTGTGTGTGTGTGTGTGTGTGTGTGTGTGTGTGTGTGTGTGTGTGTGTGTGTGTGTGTGTGTGTGTAAATAAATAAATATATA
>JAPSES010126543.1:0-15903 GCA_029822895.1 Maxillicosta whitleyi
GGCCCCATTGACCCTAATGTTAACGAAAATTTCAAAGTGATCCAGAATCCAGGATTTCTTCCAGATCACCCCCAAAAGTTAACCATTTCTTCTTTGTGCCATTGCCAACAAATCCTGAAAATTCCATCAAAATCTGTCCATAACTTTTTGAGTTATGTTGCACACAGTCAGACAGACGGACAAACAAATGCCGGCAAAAACATTACTATTATTTATAGGTTATTATGATAGTGTTTTATTGGTCTGACCTAAAATTCTTTAAACATCTTTGATGGTTAATATCTTCAGTGTAATTTTTGTATTTCACCAATTCATCCCACGGGCCGGATTGGACCCTTTAGCGGGCCGGTTTTGGCCCCCGGGCCACATGTTTGACACCCCTGTTCTAGAAGATTGAATCACCAGTAAAACCCATGGAGTCATATCTTATGATGATGAAAAGATGACAAACTGTATTTTTTTTTAAACATAGATTAGTAGTTTCAGTGTATAAACAGGTATTGAACATTTTAGACCAACAGACTTTTTTGGTCACTGGTAGATGTTTGGGTCTTTATAGGTTAATCTGAGAAAAGTCTGAGGTAGAGGCTTCATTTGCATCATAGCAAACACAGGAAACAGCTGTGAACGAGAAGCTAAACGAGATCCTGAAAGGAACGAACTAAACAAACATATTACAACAACAAAAAACATATTTAAGACGATACAGCAACGCAAGCCAATGACGTTAAAAAGTAAAACAATAAAACCTTCAAGGCATTTAATGTAATATGTGTTTTTAATGACACTGTCAGTCACCAGGAATTAAACAGATTACCAAAAAAATACCATATGTTTGTGTTTGATGGCTTTCACTCCTGTATGTTCTTTTAAAGATTTGAATAATTCATTAATTATATTACTCTGTTTAATTCTGAACTCATGCATTCTGTGCTTTCATTTCTCTACACTGTGATTTTATTTTCCTCTGCGTGGTCCATTTATTTATGATTTGCATTCGTGAAATTAAATGCACAATATAATGTGAACAAAACTTGCCAAATAATCATATTTAATTCCATACAGAAATGCACTGGCAAGGACCAGCTCTTTATTTGCATCTTTCTTTGATGTTATGTTCAGATCTTTTTTCTCATAGGAACATTTTTAAAGGATTTGGAGTATTGTTTATCTAAACAAACTGACGATCCACAGAACTGAAGTTGAAAATTCTGAAAAAGGATGTTCAAGTTATCTGATGATGATGATGTAGGTTTATTTAAATGAAGAATTGAAGGATCCTAATGACTTCCAGAGTACTCTATTCCTGTTTTTGGAGTGAGCTTTAGTATTTAACACCTCTGACATAAATGAATGAATGATTTATGTTTTTGGTTTGCACAGTAACCACCCCACACCGCACAACACACATAATAAACACACAAAAAAGCGTTTTTTTTTGCCTATCCTTTTCACTGGACACACCACTTACATCAAACTAAATGTGTACATCAGCAAGCATTTGTATTATAACAAAAACAATCAACAACAACATCTCCACTTAATATTCCTCAATCATTTTTTAAACTTTGTCAGAAGTAAACCACTTTAATTCAACAAGTCCATTCCTTAATTTTACACCCACAACCCAAATAAATCTAGACTTCAAATTTTTTCTTACTTTTATACATTCAAAACTATTAAGACCTCTTAAATTATAGCTACTCTTTCTTATAGAATTCTTCATGTCTTGACTCTTATGTTTTGCAGAACACACTACAACACTGGTCTCATAGTTCTTAAAAAACTGATTATTCATAGAAAAAACACTTGTATCCATATATAAGTCGAATTACTCTACTTTTTTCCCTGTCTCGGTCACATTAATTACATTCCATCCTGTCTGAATCCAGGATGACCCACGACAATTTCAAGTTTGTGGAAAATCAAACCAAAATAAACTATTAAGGTTAATATAATGAATGAAACCTAAATTGGCAGCTAAACAAGTTATCACTCAAAAATAAAGTAAAAATGTCAATAAATAAATGTAACTCGACCTAAAAAGAAACATAATTGTAGGTAAAGACTGCATTTTGAAAAAAGACAAACTACTGAAAATGAGAAACTCAATACTGAAAACAAAACTTACCAAATCTAAATGTAGAACCAAGCAGTTTTCACATGAAGTCTGAGCTGGAGGTCAAAGGTCACATCAACGCTTCATTGAACAGCCTAAAGGTTCAGTGACCTGAAGGTGAAGCCTCAGCATCATCGGGGGCCTGAGGGGAAAATAAAGCTTCTGCTGATGCAAAAGACAAACAGAAATAAGCCGCTAAGAATGTAATGGAAAGATAAGAACAGAATATAATCACATCCTGTTGAAAAGGAAAACGGTGACGTAAAAACAGAAAACTCACCGGGGAGCTTTATCGACTTGTCTTGTCCCTTCAGGGTTCTCTGTGTGTGTTTTTCAGTTTCACATGAATCACAAAGTCATCATCTGTCAGAACTACCTCATCCCACTTGGAGGCTTTATTTGATAAGAGTTTGATGATGTTTCTTACAACAGCAATGAGGGTAAAAAAAAAAAAAAAAAAGTAAAAATACAAAGCCAATAGTGGGTTTTCGTTGGATTTTTTTTTCTTTTTTTCCCTCTAAATCTCCATTTTTTTTTTTTTTTTTTTAACATTTCTCAGAATATCCCTTCATTGACAGTGTATCAGAGCCACTTAAGGTAAAACTAACTGATAAATAAACATAAATAACAAGAAAACAGACAGAGGGTCTGTAAGAATAAAGTGGCAAATTAAAGAAAAACTTAATTTTTCCTCAAAATATTCACAAATATATGACTTTATAAACTCAAAAAATATTCTATTTTTTCACGTGCAACAGATTTTCCTTGTATGTTTTTCCACTTTATTTCTCAAAGGAAAATTTGAGTTTTTTGTGCATTTGCAGCTTTAACATATATATAGTTTTTTCCTCCGTATATTTCTTTTAAATCTCTGTATCAGATTCTCATAAACCAAAAAATATGTTTAGACATTTATTACTTTACTTGAAAAACATTCGAGTTGTTTTCATGTAAAACTGAGTGTTTTCTCAAATCTAAAAAAAAATTCCCAATCTTGTAAATTTACGACTAAACTCTAAAGAGTTATATTTTTTTGTAACTTAGAAATAATGTTTTTTTTCCTCTAAATATCAAGCTCAAAAACTCAAACTTATCCTCTCTTTATGTGTTGTACATTCTATATTCTGTGTTTTTACTCTATGGCTCTCATATACCGTCATAATTTGGTGACATTTTATTACATCAGTTTTAAACAAATATTCGTGGCATCTTGAAAAGTAGGAATATTGTGCTTATGTGACTAGACTCACAGTCTGCACAGAAATCATGTTGTTTCATTACATTCAGACTTTGAGGTCAGTGCGGAAGAAAAGTTCATATGAACATACGATAAGAACTGTCATGTCTGTTTTGGTCTTCAGGGTTCGGTGTGTTTTTGTATACGTGGGAAACCTGGTCGTACCTGCAGCAGGAGTGATGAAAACAGTAAGAGTACGGAGTGAATGAATCTTTGACCCAGTTCATGACCACATTCAGAGGCTTTGGCTGTAAACAATGTGCGAGTGAACACCTGACCAGCTGCAGACACTGTAACAGAAGAGTTGTGCTTCAAAAGGTTGTTTTTCCATTTCAGCAGGACTGTTTAAAGTTTCCTCCAGACTCAGTTTCAAGCGGCAGGTGATATGTGCGGTTCCTTGTGTCCACTGATTAAAGAACAACGTCCAGCAGCTGCTAAAAAAAGCAGCTTATCTTATCAGCTCAACTCTTCCCAGCGTCTTCACTTGTTCTCACTATGATCTCTGTGAGCGAGGTGGAGACCAGAGCTCGTCCTGAGAGTCCGAGTCATCCGGTTCCAACACGCCGATCCCAGATTTCCCAGCTGCTTTGTCTCCTTTGCGTGAAGAGAATCCGTTAATGTTGGTCAAAGGGATGTAGGAGTAGTCCTGACGTTCAGGGAAGAGAGTCGCCGCTGGTCCTCGACAGGCCCGAACGATGTGAACCAACAGGCTGACGGACAACAGAAAGAACAGGGCAGCGCTGATGATCATCCACGAATGTCTGCGGAGAAATGACCAGGTTTAGATGAGGTTTGGGGTTCAGGTCCTAAAACTTGTATCATAATCATCTCTGGTTGATCTGCAGATTCATGGAACTGCCACTGTTTGAGCTACTGGTCCCAAAAGACTTTTATTGGACACATCTCAAGATTACAATAGATTTAGAGCCATATTACCATAAAATACTGTATTCTTATAACAGTTATGTAAGAACTGCATTAGAAAAGACTGATAGAAATGTCTCTATATTAGTAGGGACTGAAAGATCAAATAAAAACATAATATGTAAGTAGAATCAGGATCCACAACCCAAAACATCATTTTCTTAGTTCTTGTAAAAAAATTTTCCCTAGGTTTTTTTAGGCAGAGGCTGTGGTGTGAAGATATATATATATATTTACTCAACTACAAATCAGTGCCATTTATGAAAGGTTAAAGATTAAGTCACTTATGTTAACTGATTTTACACATTTTAATGCACACACAGTGCCTAGCAATTAGCATTAGCATTAGCACACAGACTGGAACAGTGAGTTGTCATTAAAGGTGCTCGAGGACAAACTCCAGATATTCTTTATTTATTTATTTAACCTTTATTTTACCAGGTAAAATCAACTGAGTACAGCTTTTCATTTAAGTGATGACCTGGCAGGTGCTTCATTAGCACTGTGGTTAGTGCTAGTAGTCAGTGACAGGAGAATTAAAGTACATGTATGAGGGCTTAGCATATCGATCTAAATATGGATAGCATCGATACCAATGTGAGTATCGGTATCGGATCGATAGTTTTGTTGCAGTTTCTCCTCTATAAGTCCAGCAAATTAGTTGCATTTCCTCAGAGTTCATGCAAGCGCAGCTGCTCTCCAAGTCTGTCTGTGCAAACAGTGCACTTCTCTCTCTCTCTCTCTCTCTCTCAGGCACATCGATACCAAAATTCAAAGTATCGCTCACCCTTAACATGTACCTGTTTTAATGCCGGAGGAAACTGGAGGAAACCTGTGTGGCATGGAGAGAGATTCTATTGGCAGATCCACACCTTAAAGTAACACCAACACTCACACTGCCTTCTACTGGTGGAAATACAAAGGTTTCTGATCATTTTTCTTATAATAACTGCACGTTGTTCTACCCACACCTTCAAAAAACTCTAGCAATGTCTAATAATCCATCAGTTGCATGTGAAAGGTAAGGACGCCTTTGAATGCTGAGCCGAATTGACCATCTGACACGGAAAACAAGGGATTCATTTAAAGTGGATGATAAGAGAGAAGAACAAATAACTGCAAACTGGCTTGGACACCAAACTGGGCGGTTTAACATTAAACAGACTCTATGAATAATGTGTTTCTAAGAGTCTGGAGGTCATTTAAACCAGATCTGCTCTGAATTTACAAGCATTTGGCAGACACGAAAAAATTTCACACCTCGGCTTACAACACATTTATTACATTTGAGGGATACTTTTTTTTTAATCCAACTACATTCATTCAAAAACACCACAGATAAATGTTCCTAATTGCTTTTACTGCTGTGCAGCTCTTCTTTGTTATAAAACCTTTACAAATTTTTGTTCAGTATGTTAAGGTTTAATCTTTCGATACAATCTCATTACTGCTTTAAGGTGAGAGATAATTGGACACACAGATGACAGAGGTTAAAAGGTCAGAGGTCACACAGGTTCATGACACTTACTCTGACAGATAAGGCTGCTTTCTGTGAATGTCTTCTTCCCGTCTCCATGATGTAAACATCTGTTTGGCCAAACAGTGTCCAGCTGTGAAGAGACAAAGGAAAAAAAATGAAGAACAACAACAAGAGTGATGAAGTAGATGAAGACAACTATTATCATACCGCAATTACTGTTTTCAAAAACTTTAATTAGATTTGTTTGTGAACTTTTGGGCAAATGAGGCTCATTTTGTGGTTTAGAAGAGCATGAAAGCAACAAAAAAAAGATAGTTTTCTTTCCGTTTTGGCCCAATACTGACACCTGAATTTGTAATCTGAGAACATACATTCTTTTGTGAGATATTTTTCCAGATGTTTAAATAACTTATTAATGGTGAACAACTTCCAGCCCTCTGAATGTTGAGTTTACACATATTACAACTTACTGCATTGCTTTTCTACAGGTATCACACACATGCACTGCTCTTCAAGATCATTTTATGTTGAACCGAGTTCTTGACAAATTAATTTATTCTTAATCTATCATTGCAGGTAAGTATAAAGATGAATACATATGCATCACTGTGCCGTGGTTGGATTTATGTAAGAATGTGAGTAAGTTAAAAGGACAGGATTAGGTGTTAGGATTCACAATAGACCTAAACTCTCTTTGACAAATGAGGAGGTAGATAAATTAAGTAAATCTGAATCTAAGCCTGGGAATATGGAGTATTAGTCAAGTGGTATCACAGGTAAAGGAGGGAAAAACTAAAGCAGTGTCAGTCCAATGAAAGGTTGTTTGCTTTTTACTGAAATCACTGATGTTATAAGTAAGAATGTGTTACTGGCTCATGTTGCATTTTTACATATTTGATATTGTGGTCGCACCAACATAGTACCAGTATAAAAACACAAAAATCAGTTTGCAAACTCATGTGTGAATGAAGCTGTTCCCATCTGAGTGGATACAGTTCTGACCTGTTTGGACTGATAGTATCAACAAAGACAGAGCTGTTTTCACTCCTGCTCTATGCAAATATTCAAACATTAGCAGACAGGGAACTCGCACGCAGATGCTCACACACATCATGCAAACACTTTAACTGTTGGTTTCCCTCTCACACACTGTTTCGCTATGTTGACTCTGTGTTAATTTACACACCTGTTGAATTCAGCCTTTATGTTAATGTCATAAAGGCTGTAGGTTGAGTTTAAAGCAGCAGAATGAGATCCATGTATGCAGGATTTTTCTAACAATTCCTACAATGATAAGGCTGACGTGCATCTCCCAAGCCTTTTTGCATGTCACGTAAACCAAATAAATAAAAAACAAGAAACTATCTTAAATAACTTTGCCCAAATCTAACAGTGGTATTTTGTGTTTATGTCTGTTTTATCTTGTAACATTTGATTGTTTCACTGTATGGATAAATCTTCCACAAACTCAGACAGGACCTACACCCTCTGAAAACTGAGGAAAAACCTGAGTTAGAAAAGTAAAGTTAAGTGCACAAAACAGATTGAATTTTTTAATATGGATCCTTGAATCACAAAATAAAAGCTGATCCTAACCTTTTTTTTTATTTCAGACAAAACATTTCAACAGGGATGATACTGGTATGTGGTCTGTATATGTTCAAACCCACAATGTAAAAAACAGTAAATGACATTTAATTTGTGTTGTCTTTAAGCAATTGCACCAGAGTAATTCTGACAGTGAAGTCAATATAAAGACACAAACAATATGTCTTTAGTAAATCCCTACTGTCTGTACAAAAGAGGGCTGGTACAAACTAGTAGCAAACCAACTGGATTCATATATTTATGTACAATAAACATAGAAGAAAAAATAGAGGAAAAAAAGATGCTGTAACAAGAAAGAAAGTCTATTCTGCTGAAAAACCTGCATCTTAATTCATATATTAGGCTTGTCCTTCATGTTTTCATGTGTGTTTGATTGTACCTCTGTGTAAGGTGTAGTTGGCCTGCTCTTGCACCGTGATGTTACAGCTTCCGGTCTGTGGGTCACATGGGCACATGTCATTACAGTGACACTCCTGTGAGCAAGACGGACCGAAGAAACCCAGAGGACACACTGACAGAGAGAGAGAGAGAGAGAGAGAGAGGGAGAGGGAGAGAGAGAGAGGGAGGGAGAGAGAGAATGTTAAGTTTTTCAACATACGTGAGACATAAAACTAATACATTTATCTATAATCCCAGTCCAACATTAGGTTTGTTGATTTAGTAAAGTTCTAATGGCCACAAATATGCATTCCTCAGTCTTTGTGTTTCAATCTATATGTGAAGTACGTACAGCAGTAAAAAACTACAGTTTCAGGGGAAAAAACTGCTTCAACAAACCAAAGTAGTAGTATTTGATGAGACCTCCCTTTGCACTTAATATATCTTTAACAATTTTATTCAGACAATATGAGATGTATTGCACTAATCCTATGATAGTTCATACCAGGTTTCATTCAACACGTCCGATCTTTCTAAATGTGCTGCTTCTTACCATGAGGTCAAATGTCACAGTACGCAGAAGATTGAAGCTTTAGAAACCGTCTACTTTAATTTTTGTGTTTTTTTTTAAGGCAGTGTTTATTTCCACCTGCAAATACAACAAAGCTAAAGGCTTGCACATAGTACTGTATAGGACACAGTTTAACATAACCAGGCCTACCTTCACACTATGTTGCGCCATCCATTATCATTCTGGGATACAAAAAGTTCTCTGTTTAGTCCTTTATAAGAATCACTCTTTTCTTGAGCAAAGTGAATGCAGAGCTCAATAAAATAGCCTTGTTGTGCAAAATAGAATCAGGAGAGAGGCTGTTGTTGGCTAATGCATGTCTGAGGAAGCATGTTTTGGTAGTAAAATGACTAAATTCCTATATATCAAAACACCGCTAAAGGGGTGTGTCTTTGCCAAAACTTCCTATTTACAGTATGCAGTTGCAGCCCAGAGGTTGATCTTCCACATAGTGAGTGGGACATTCAAAAAGGTAATACATGGATCAGATGGAGGCAGAAGAAATGTAATCCTGCCACTGTACGATAGAAAGAAATGTCCTCATTCTGTTAGAGATGTGACATTTGAAAACATTTTGTAAATGAAGTGTTGGACAGTAAAGGTAAAACAAAGAGAAGTAAATACAGAGGGAATTTACATAATACATATTTGATACAAATGCAAAGATGTTCACCGTTTTCACAGCTGTTACCATGGAAACCAGGAAGGCAGATGCATTGCCCATGGACTGGATCGCAAGACCCATTGTTAGCACAGGCGCAGGTCTGTTTACAGTTGTCGCCGTAGAAACCTTGAAGGCACACTTTAAAAGAGGAAAACGCATTTGTTTCTAAAAGGACAAGAGTAATTCAGTTAAATAGAGGTAATTTTCTGCACGATGAGGCATGGCGTGATGTTTGAAAAATGAATGGAGTCAGATTATCGTTATTAGTATAATTTAGTTATTTATTCATTTGCGTCTCCATCTGTGTTTTATTTTTTGACTGAGTAATGTCTAATACAACAGCTGGAAAAATTCTAATAAATATTCAAGTCACACCTCATGAATGATGTCACATGTAGCTGCTTTCAGATTACTGATCAATTACAGAAATTCTTTAAAGAAAACAAAAACACCATGTGCAGTCGATGATTAGGTCCTGATTACCTTGGCTGCAGTTCTTTCCTCTCCATCCAGCATCACAAACGCAGCCATCTGCAGCAAGTAAACATACAGACACGCATTGTGTAAATATAAAATAATACTATGATTACAACATATTCATTTGGAAATATACATGACTCTGCAACTAAATATAATTATGTCCACCGCCTTAATTGTGATAAACTCCTTAAAAATGTGTATTAGATGCAGCCTGTTTTCAGAAAAACTGCAGCTTTTGGAACATCAGTTGGCTGAATTTCTACACCTTTTGCCATTAAATCCTCCATATAGATAAAGAGTGGAAGTGAATTCATCCTACAAACAGTGTTGTATGTTAATGTACAACTTGATTTATGTGTTGTAGAGACACACTACAGTCTCATTGGGTTTCTTCTCTAGGAAACAATGCTCTTAAAAAAACAACAACAAATGTCTGTGTAAGCTTTAACTGTAATCTGTTACCATAACATAGAAAAAAAATACACATTTTACTTAACTTTATTAAGTGACATTTTACTTGTTATTGGAAGGATACATTGGAAGTTATTATTTTTTGTGTAAAAAGCTTATGTAAAGAATATAAGAGGACGTTATTGGACAAAGCTAAAAAGACAGAGTTAATGACACAATATTGTCCTGTAACATTATTGGTTTATTAATGGACTCAAACGCATCCCTGTATCTCATTGTCAAACTTTGAGATTATTCTTTACTGCTCCTGAGTCTGATAACAGTCGACCAACTCAGATGATGATAAATCCACCAATCCATGAAAATGGAAAAGAGATACTTGATACTGATGTAAGTTTACTTTCATTCCGAGACTAGAAGTGACAGAAGAGAAGACAAATAGTACAGATTCTCTACAAGAGCTTTAGAATGGAATGGTTTTGTAGCTCTGGTTTGGTGTTAATATAATGACAAACAATTTGATATCCAACATGAACTTATAAGAGAAAAAGTTGAAAAAATGGTCCAGCCCAATATATGGCTGATAACTTACAGCAAGTTTGGTGAAAAAATATGAAATGGTTTTCCTATTTCATTCTAAAAACAGACAGACATAACTGCTATATCTCCACAGACTATTTACTGATGAGATAATAAGTCAGTGAAATAAAGTAAATGCATTGAAATATTAGCTCTCCTCTCTTTAGAACTCAGTACCTACGCTCGCCCTGGTTGTTGTGGTTCACACTTACTGGCGGTGCAGACTCCGTGGGCTCCACAGGCAGGAGGTTGACACACAAGAGAATCACAGCCGTCACCCTGCCAGCCCTCCTGACAGCGACAGTGACCGTCCACACAGTCACCGTGTCCACTGCAGTCTAACGGCTGGCAGCGGCGCGGATGGATGCAAAGGATGGTGGACACTTGACGGGCACAACGCCACCTACCGTCAGATTTACTGGCGAATATAAAAAAATATATACATTTACAATATTATATACTTTACTAAACTACATAATTACCTTAAACACTCCAACAACAGAGGAGAACATTAACACACATATGCTCTGGTTGGAATAAACCTATTTATTCATACGGTGAATTAAAGGATTGTTGACTGACCAGTGATCAGATGGATAGCTGGCCAATGAGCCGTGATTTACAAATGTGGAAGACCCGCCTCCGTCGAGGTTTATGGCATTGATCACTCCGTATTCCTTCAGAAATTCAGCCACCTGCCAGAGATTCATTCTGCACAGACACAGAAAAACAGACTTTAATACAAAATAAAATATACAAATAAGACAATAGATCCTGGCTGTTGGGAGGGAGTGTTATTAAACGTGTTGTATTTTATAATTTATTCCCTGATACGTCAAAACATCACCTAGTTAAAATTTTTGATTAATGACAGGATACGTAAAATCTATCTATCTATCTATCTATCTATCTATCTATCTATCTATCTATCTATACATATATATACACATGTCATGTACAATTCAAAATCAAATCTGTTTTAAAGCAAATGAATGAGAACACAGATTCACAACAACACCTTTCCCATCAGGCCACAAAAAATTCAAAAACCCAACATGAAAACTCTAAGACCATGTCTGGAAAATATCAAGACCATTATCCAGTAAACAGTTTCCTTAAAATAAAACGACCAGTATTAATAAAATTTCACCAAACATCTGATGTGGAACAAGAATGAATAATCCATTAATGAACAGACTATAATTGCTCTTTGTTTCTTGTGTGTGGTTTAACCCTTACCTTTATTAGTGATGTTTTTATTATTTATGTGTGAAACTAAAAAGGTTCAAATGACGTACATTTATTAAAACTTCAATGAAAGTAGAAATGTTTAAAATGTGATATTTGGACTTAATGTGGTTTGTGATGACCCTGAAATGTTTCCTTGATCCAAATCTAAAACCTAGTAACAAGTGAACAGCAAACAAACAGATCAACTCTTATTGCAAATCTTTTTTTCTAGACGAGGCTTCTATCTAAAGTCAGGGTCCGTTCCATTGTTTAGGTCACCTCTATAGTGTTGCAGCGCATCTTTTAACAGGAGGAATATTTACCCTGCGTTTGACCTGTGTTCACCGATTCCCTGAATGTTTATGATTGATGTGAAGATTTTATTGTTTACTTACAAATCGTTACATGGACTCACCTTTAACAGACACTTATCCCAATAAGATCACAAGATACAATTGGCTTTTGGAAAGATCAATGAAGATCAATGTTGAAGCACAGAGGCGAATGTATTCTTCACTCCAGCGTGGTGGAGGTGTAGCTCTGCAGCTGCAAGAAATTAGCCTTTTTGTCTCATCAATATTAGATGTTTGACAGCTGCAAGAGTGTCAATAAAGAGACTGTGGTGCAGCTAAGGAATAATATATAATGTGTAAGTAAATGTCAGTGTATATTGTATGAGTATGTACACTGTATGTCTCTCTGTCCATTTCACTGTCTGTTTTAAATCCAATCTTTGGTCATTGATGTTTAAGAGAACTCCCTCTGATATGGATGCTTCTATGACACTGGTATCTAAAGGTAGGACAGAGGGGCTAGACTAATTTTATGAATCATGTTTGGAAGCACTTTGGGTCTGAAACTATTTTTCAGATAAAACGTATTTTTATATTATTTTTATACAAAAAAAAAGGACAAAAAATTAAGCGCTACTATTTTCGAATATCATTTTATTCTCTCACAGGTAAATTTTGGGAATTAAATTAATTATGGAAGAGAGAGTGTTTAACAAAAATGGCCGCTGTTGCACCATCACCTGCGATTTATATGTTTTTAAGTGGGCAGATTCCACAACTTAACAGCACTGGACATGATGGGTTACATACAAAACCTGGAATGAGACTGAGGATTCATAACAAAACTTACATGTCTGGATTAGAAAAACCACTAGGATCATCACATTTAACACAGTGTCTTTATTTATATCGGATATAAGACCATTTTAAGCCATGTTTTCCAGATAAAATGCACCGACACCTAGGTAGGTTTTCCTGCCCCAATTTTGGTCCTATTTTTGGCCCCAATATTTTATTAAAAATTCATTCATTTTGGGATGGGTCAGAACAAGAGTATATGTTTTTTTTCTTTCATCTGAAGCCATCATTAGGTGCATCATGAGGGGAAATATGTGTAGATTTCTCTTTTATTATTGTGTCTAAAAAAAAAAAGGCACCAAAATGAACCCAGTTTCATACAAGTAAGTATTTAAGGACATTTTAAATGAACCCCTGAAATGTTTCCTTGTTGCTACAACCACCCAGGTTTTCAGGCTTTATGGGAATATCCAGGACAATCAGAGTTAAACGTTCACTCAGAATTTGTTGAAAAAGCTGCTTCTGTCTCTTATTAAGAAGATTAAATCCTCATTTAAATGTGTAAGAGTCTAAGTGAAAGAGTGTAAAACAGTTTTTTGGAAAATGGTGTTATGGGAATCTTTGTTCTGACATATACTATAAAGCGTTGTTATCATTTTGTCTTCAAACTGATCTTTGTCAGGTTTTTTTTTTATAACTATGCAGCACTTTGGTCAATATGAATTTGCAATGAATTGGAATCATTTTATTGTTTCACTGAATAATGACTTACTGTTTAATGTGGAAAAACACAGTAAGAGACTGAAGCCAAGATATAAGTGTTGTTTTTCACCGGGCGTTGAATCAAAACAGACACATTTTATGGACTTACTATATGAGGCACAAATGGAGTGTGGGGGGGGTGTATAGATATGTATGGTGAAGATCTGTCACTTCTAACACTATCACATTAATCTTCAGAGTCAATGCAGGGTCACTGGAAAGAGCAGCCAATAAAGGGAAAGGCAAATCAATAAAATTGATTAGCAGAAGGTGTAGTTTGATGAGGTTCCGAAAATAACCCCCCCTCCCCCCCTCCCATCTTTGTCTCTAATCTCTTTACAGTGACACATGGAATTCTTCTGTCTTTTCCATCCACAAACATCAATGTCAGTTTTTTTTATTTTTAGGAAAAAGGCGTTAACTAAACCTGAAACCTGAGAATAGATTAATCTCAAAACACACAAAAAAAACCCAATTAGGAAATCAGAAAAGCACAGGTTGTGATGGTAAAACGCAGACGAGTTCCATCTACTGCGTTAAAATTCAGTAACGAGTGATGGTTTAACATAACATAACAAAGCTACCTGGTGTGTTTTTAATGACACACAGATCCAGGGTTTTCCTCTGGTTTCTTTGGGTTTAGATGCTGTGATGGATTCCTGTTGCTGTTGTTTAATAAATCTATGCATTTATGTAAAATGTTGGGCCTATCCTGTTGAAGTCAGAGTATTTGTGAGATATCTGAAGGGCTTGGGTGTTGAGTAGAGAATCCTTTGCTAGGAAAATGTGACCTATTACTTCTCTAAAGTTGTGGATTCGTTGTCACATAATTTCACCAAGTCTTTCCATAAAAATATATGTCACATAATTTTGTAGCCAGAATTATTATTACTACCATGTCTGCAGACAAACTTTGGAAAAACTGTGTAAGTAATAAACAAGCAACTCCCAAAATGCTGAGTAAAATTGTCTGACCTTACGTTTACTTAGCTTAGGCACTGCTCAAAATGATTAGTGAACTGGGCCTAATATCTACTCCATGATGAAGTCAACACACAATTCACAACCAACAGCTGAGCATTATTTTTAACAAGGTTATGTCCAGGAAAAGACGCCGTCTCTTTGGGCTCATGTATTTGTTCCCTCTTGTATGATACAAAAATCCCAGCAATTTTCCTGTTTCATTAGCTCAGGTTCCAATAGAGAAGAGGACTAAGGCCATGAAAACAATAAATAAATCTTTGAAAAAAAAACATTATTCTGAGAAACAAGTCAGAATTCTGAGCTTAAACATAGATGGGTTAGGGTTAGGCTCAGATTTCTGACTTTAATCTCAAAAAAATAACTTTAAAAAAATATATTGGACCTTCATTTCTTTTTTCCCCGGTGGCCCTAATCCTCTTCTATATTCCAAAGCCTTCCAACTGTGGGGAAACCCCTGAGATCTGTGTGTCATTTATTTTCTCATGGCAAATACAAAGACCTCAAATGGAGCTTGTTTTTCTTTCTTGGTCGTGAAAAATCAGACTCTGCATATATAATGTCCTCCTAGGTCATTTTATATTGACTCATAGGGCACGAGTCACTTTGTGTTGATGGAATAAATTATCATATGTTTTCTCTCAACCATGTCTGTGTCACTCATTTGTCATTGGAGTGAAAATAAACACCTGATCCACTCGCTGGATGGTAAATACAAACTCTACTAAGAATTGGTCAACTTTTACAACTGATTAGATGAGCAAAAGAGCAGGAAGGAACTGTAAAATGACTGTTCCAGAAAATGTAAATGGGGCTTTTGGACATTCCGGTTCCTCTTGTCTTACCCTCTGACTCCTGTCTGTCCTTCAATCTGGAACAGGATCAGTCTGCCCTCAGCATCATGGCCCACTGCCGTCCTCGCCGACACCACTTCCACAAAATGGCGGAAATCACCTTCAAACCAACAAAAAAGAAAGGATGGCATTACAGTTTTGAATAATTAAACGCCTAAAACCTACAATGTATCAGTTTCCTGAAGAGTGACCTTTAGCAAACAGATAAACTTGACGCTTTTTTGTATGTAGTCTTTGAGCCAATGTGTTAAATGTTTTAAAGGTCGAGATAATTGTTTGTGATGATTTTTACTCCTTTAATTTAAGTCGAATTCGTTGTCAGTTTTGTTGACTATAAAGGAATTTCTGCAAATCTGTAACATGCAAACCTTTAATGGAAGAAATCCAGAAAGTTATAATAGTAGTGGTAGGTAGAATCCGAATTTGCGTTTTATTAGCTGATGTGAACCATAAACCAAAATATAGACCGTGTTTGTTAACAAACTCACAGGTAGCTCCCACGTGGGTATTAATAGTTCATTCTAAAAGTTTGTT
>JAPSES010126569.1:0-15900 GCA_029822895.1 Maxillicosta whitleyi
TTTTCTATAGACGTATCTTCAATAGTTATGGAGCTAGATCCTGAAGAAAACCACCATTACGGAAATGTGTATTTGTTAATTTCTTTGTTAGCAGCATGTAATTCACATTTCTTTGGGTATGTTTCTGGTGGCAAGAATCTAAGAAAATAGATTAAAAAAAACAAATGTGGGAGTAATATTGCGGAGTGTCAGTCACAATATGTGGGGGAACTGTGCTGTATTGCTGCTGCTGTTGATGATGAAGATGGGTAAGGTATTTTTTCCCTTCTTTTCATGGCTAGATCCCATAAAGATTCTCATGCTTTTTGATCGATAGTCTCATTTGAAACATTTGGACCACAGCATCAGCATCTGGTTAACACACCGTACTTAGACATAAACCTCCTCCTGATGCCACTTTAATGAAAATACAGCTTCTGGCCCTCATTCCTGGTTCATAATCCAAAGGATGATCATAATCTACTGTGGATGTAAGCACAACAAATAGAACATCTAAGAACTATGTGACTATTAAACCAAATAAAAAATGACTTTAAACACAAACGGTGCTCACAATGTTTGCACAGTGTATTACTTCATCAAAGGCCTGTAAAGTCTTGATTTGGTTTTGTAAGAAAGATGCAGTCATCATTCAAATGTGTCATTATCGTGGCTGGTAATCTGTGTGAAAGCATTATCCTCTGTTGAGGCATGTAGCAGGAAGCACCATGACAACAATCCACACCTTAGACAAACTCATTACCTCATCAGATAAAGGAATGTTAAGGCTGTTCATATACATATTTTAATCACATGTACAGGGATCTAAGTTGGCCAGATATACACACAATAGGGCATTGATTTCATTTGATGAAGTTGCCTTTAAAAAAACAAAACAAAAAAAAAACACAAATAAACCTGATTACATTTTGTGCCAGTGGCGATAACAGCAGGAACGTGGAGAATGCTATTTACAAAAGAACAGCATCGACACTTACAGTGAGTCTTATCCAGAGAGAAATACTGGAGTGAGAACAGTGAGACTTTAGATCAGTAGTTTCCAACCTTTTTTAACTTGTGTCACAAATTTCTTGCAACCCCAGACATCCAAAATATAGACTTTTTTTTGCTAAAATTAATTTGTTTTTGATCATGTAATACTATGTTGTTGTTAATTTTAGACACATTTAGTCTATATAATGTATATTAGTATGGGCGGAGGCAGAAAAGCCAGGTTCAGATTACTGCACAAAGTGAGAATTTAATTTTCCTATGGATATGTACAGTCAGTCCAGGTTGGATTTACAAGGATGAGAATTAATACTGAACAAACAATAACCAAACTATGAATGATGAACGAGCTGCAGCATCTGAAACCGACCATAATGAACATTTGACAGATAAACAGAACCAGAGTGCTTCAGTTTCAGCTTCACAGTTTGTCATGTCTTTTATAAATTGGGATTGTCTCTCAACTCAACATATATTTTTTATTAGTACATTTTTTTATTGTTATCAAATACTAGAAATTTCAGGTGATCCCATTTAAATTCCAGGTGAACCCACCAACCCTAAGGTTGGAAAAATGCAGCTTTTGAGACTCACATCATGTGTCCCAACATATTAAAAAAAAAAAAAAAAAAGACAAGTATTTAGTAATAATGTACTGAAAATATAGGGATTTTCAAGCAATACTGACATGCAGGAAATTCTTTTCCTGTGATGTGGGAGTCTGGGAAACTGCACTCAAATAAAGTGAAAACTGGAACACACAGCGGGAGGACGGATGAAGACATACCAATGCACATGGATAATCACTGGACTGACCAGCTGATGTGGTGAAAAAAGCAGGAAGTGGGAGGCTGAAGATGTGGTGTAGAGAATGACTGTGTTCCAAGTTAAATATGGTATTTTGCTTTTAGTATACATAATATATTTAATTTATTAAAAGATGATAATATTGTACTGGATTCTTCTGGATGGGATAGATTTACATTCAGAAAAACTGGGAAGTACAGTCAAAAAAGCTTCAAGTGCAAAACGATAAAGGCAATCCTGTTATTTTATTTTATGCATTTGACAAACTATTGTATTGTATTGCATTGCATTGCATTGCATTGTATTGTATTAGATTAGATTAGATTGAAATTCAACGGTCAACGCGGCAACAACATGAAGTGCAAGAATAAAAGTGTACATGTATAAAGATGTAAAACAAACAATATAAAATAAAAAATAATAGTGATACAAAACTATACAATATAAAGTGGAATTGAACTCACTAAATTCCTCTGGCATACATAAGTAGTATGGTAATACAGGTTTGGGAAGGTTTATGTTCTATCAGCATGACCTCAGCGATGGGGAATGCAGGGATCTATCTCAAGGCAACAAGATTAACATGGTAATGAGGCAGATCCTGCACGTAGAGACG
Source organism: Maxillicosta whitleyi (assembly GCA_029822895.1). Taxonomy (NCBI): domain Eukaryota; kingdom Metazoa; phylum Chordata; class Actinopteri; order Perciformes; family Neosebastidae; genus Maxillicosta; species Maxillicosta whitleyi. Next base: position 2,414 of record JAPSES010126569.1, read on the forward strand.
TGGTGTCTGAACTTTTATTACAACAGATGAGTGTGTGAGTGAAGAGGTGAAAGTGGGCACTAACAATGAAGAGCAGAGAGAGGGAGGGGCTTGAACATGGAGGTAGAATCAACAGATAAACAGAAGAATGAGTGAAAAGAGTCAGAATTCATGACACCTCATCTGGGGAAAAACAATATTATAAAATCAGCAATGCAAAATTCTATGAAACAACATGTTCATCATATTTAAAATGTACAAGTAAAAAAAGCAAGGCATGAATCACATTCACAAGAAATGAGGAGCAACACTGGCAAATAAGCATCAACTTCAAAATGTGACTAAGTCATCCTGATGTTCCTCTTTTTATATTACATCTGACAATCTATGTATTGAGACTTATTAAATATTTTTCTGGCATACTAAGTAGTACGGTAATACAGAGATTTAGAATGTTCATAGTATCAGGATGGGTTCAGTGATGGGGAATGCAGGGGTCTATGTCAATGTAACAAAAGTAACCCATAAAGACCCATGAGACTTTTGTGGTAGCTCCCTAATTCATTTTTCTCTCTTTAACATTTTCTAAGTGATTTATTGTCTTTTTTATTCTAATATCCCCCTCTGTAGTTTGTGATTTTTTTCACTAAAACCATGTATGTTCCTATATTTTTGTTTTCATGTATATGTTTTTGTTTGTTTTCTCATGTTTAATTTATTGACTAAGTAGGATTACTATTTTTTCACATATTCACATAAACTAAACTAAATAAACTGAATAATTTATTCAGCGATCATGTAGATGTGCATAAAACGTCAGAGAAAAGTTGAAGGTTATTATCAGAAACAGAGAAAACTAAAGAAAAAGTGAATTCATCTGAACATAAACCATGTGTGTCCATCCACTGTCATTGATCCAGTGTTTCCATGGTAACCATGGAGCCTTTGGACGTCCAAATGGGTCATATCTGATGACCATGAAAAGATGAAAAAGTGTATTTTACACCAATTATTTACATGCATTGATAGGATCTGTGGATCAGCAGGCATTAAACTGTTCAGTTTTAGGTAAAGTGTTTGGGTCTTTCTGGGTTAACATATGATGAGGCAGATGCTGGAAATATAGAGGCAGTTTCTAAAGTTTAGTGATAACAGATGTTAGTACTGTGAATAATGCAGAGCAGACAAAGCAGTGGTCTGAACATGGAGATATGCAGAAGAATGAGTGAAATGTCAGAATCCGTGATACCTCATTTGGATACCACAATATTATATGATATAAAATATTTAAAAAATCAAATGATATCAGGTTCACGTCATATTTAAAACACACGTACAAGTAAAAAAAAAAAAAAAAAAAAAAAAAAAAAAACAAAAAAAAAACCAACACAAAAAAAAAAAAAAAAAAAAAAAAAAAAACCAACCTACCATTTAAAAAAAAAAAACAAAAAAAAAAAAAAAAACGCGTAGCGCGTAATAAAGTGCGTCATCTGCGAAATTCGGCAGAAAAAAAAAAGTTATTTTCCATCAGATTTCCCAGAGTGAAGAGCTTTTCCTTTGGTAAGATCACGTCTTATCAGATGATCCGCATGTGTTTTCGGATCAACTCCTGTTAAATCTGCTGCTGGAAAAACTCTTCCTCGTTTTTACGCACATCGTGTCTCTCTGGAAGGAACACGCTGCGCACTGTGTGCTCAGTCCAATTGCAACAGTGAAGGAGAATATGGGCTGGCCCGTTACTAGGTGGGGTTTATCCTGAGTATAAATATACTGTGTGTTCCACTACACCGCCCCTGGAAACTCAGTGAGACAAACTTCTCCTTCTAAAGTCATACGGTAAGCCACTCTCCTTCAATAATAAAAACTCAGAATTATTCTCCAGCTGTCATTTAAGAGATATTTGCTTCTTGGTAGTGATTGCTTGACGGTTCAAACATATTCTCCCGCAAGGTATTGATGCAACCCCTGTGGGTGTGGTCGAGAAAACTGCAGCAGTAGCTTCTGTACATTAGAACCAGGTTAATTTACGCATTTAAAGCAAGTGAAGTGAAGTGAGTGGAGTCAAGAAAAGAGTTCTTGGAATAGGAGAACACTGAAGGATACATGTTCTATAATAAAGTCGACAATAAATGAGTGTATGAAAGTTGTGCGTGGGTGTGGCCACAAAGTCTCCATATGCTTGCAATCGTGGAAAACTACCTGATATAATCCCACTCCAAACATCTAAAGACTTATATTATCCAGGATGAAGACCGACATTTATAATCAGTATTAGTCTAGTTTTCATCTGTAATGTGTGAAATGTAAACTCAAGCCTTGCAGACAATGATGTTAATTACCCTATAAAACTTCCACACTGGGTGTTGAATACATATTTGAACACAATACATAAAGTAACATTTTCTTTTCCTTCTCCAGATAGACTCCAGCAGTCCTACCATGTCTTTCATCCAAGCATTCATGCAGCAAACCATCTATCTGGGCATGCCCGATGACTCAGTACGTAACATTGTGGTTGTGTTCCTGTTGCTATGGCCAACTTCTGTTTTTTCCTTTTTTTTCTCTTCCTGTGGTATGCTAGGGTGGAAAAAATGAGACAGAAAAAAAAATGTGTTTAGAGAAGTGAAGGGTGGAAGGTAATGAGAGGAATGAATGAGTAGGAAGTTGAATAGTGGGGCGAAATGGAGCAGAACTGGAAGATAAGATGAGAACAGTTAAAGTGAGAAAAATAATTATATGAACACACATATACAGATGAAGAGAAAGATGACCATAGGCCACTAATCTTGAGACTGTGACTCAGAAGCAGGAATTTGAGCCCCTCCCTTTATAAACTCTTCCCAGTGCTTTTGCTTTCCCTGGTTTCTTAACTGGGACCGTTGTACAGGGTACAATGGTCATGCTTTTGTTGCTTTATTATTTCTCAGTCCAGTCTAGACTTAAGTGTCTCCACATTAAAGGGCACCTACATGGTCTGTGATAGAGGCATTCAGACTGGGAGCAGACACAAACATGGCCAAAATGAACTTTAAACTCAACCGAAAGTGTATTTATTTCTTCAAACACACATTTTAGTTATTGCTATTCAACTTGAAAGACACATTAATGTTCAGATTCACGTAAAATGTGATTCTAACTTTGCTAAAAAGCTATTCTGTAGCTGAAATTTTTAAGAAAATCCCATTTGCAACACTCAACAAGCAGTGCCACTTCATGCATGCCTCTGGATTTAGGTCAAATATTTACAAAACACATAATAATCTGTCTTGTTTCTCAGGTTCTGAAGAAGGAAGGAACAGTCACTGCAGCCCCCAATTTCAGCCCCAATGGAGATGCAGCAGTCTTGGACAAAGCCATCAAGACAAAAGGTGGTCTTATCATAGAAAGGGAAGCTTTTGAGCATGTACAAACATGTGTTGGCCTCCTAGCTCAGTGTTGATGCTTATGCTGTAAACATTACCACCCTCTGCTGGCCAAAATGTGACATTTTACTAACACTACTGTTAGCTGTGGTCACACAGAAAGCAAACATTCAAGACTAAAACCAAAGGAAAACCATGGCTTTATGTAACGGAGTATAAATTCTGCAGGGGTGGATGAGAACACCATCATTGAAATTCTGGTGAAAAGGAGCAACGAGCAGAGACAGCAAATTAAAGAAGCTTATGAACAGGCCAGCGGCAAGGTAAAAGAAAGCATTTATATTTGTATATAGGAAGAGATTGTTCACTCACACAAAAAGACATATAATCACATGCACTAAGACACTGCATTGGCTCTGATTATTCTTTCATAGCCTCTGGAATCAGCACTGAAGAATGCTTTGAAGGGAGATCTGGAAGATGTGGTGTTGGCGCTGCTGAAAACACCAGCCCAGTACGACGCTTACCAGCTGAAACAAGCCATGAAGGTACACAAACATAAGCAATCCAATCCAAAAGGAAGAGTTTTTTTAAACACAATGAAAATCACTGCATGTGAACTGAACCTTTTGCCTTCATCTGTTAGTTTTGGCATATAAAAGTATCCACCCACTTCCATGTATTCATCCAGTGTTTTCCTAACAGGATGGTAAAATGGTGCAGAAATTAGACCAGTGAAGTATACGTGATCTCTCTTAATATCAGCCAAATAATCATGTATTCATGTGTCAGGGTCTTGGTACAGATGAGGACACGCTCATCGAGATTTTAGCTTCTCGGACCAACAGAGAGATTGTGGAGATAAAGAAAGTCTACAAGGCAGGTGAGTGTTGGAACATTTAGGCCATTACTCTGAAAAAGAAAATTTAAAAAAATCTGTGTTTTCTCTTGCATTGAAAATAAATGCATGATTTTCTTTGCTAAGAATACAAGAAGGAGCTGGAGGATGCCATCAAGTCAGACACAAGTGGAGACTTCAGGAAGGCCCTCATTGAGCTATGCAAGGTACTGATATTGCTGTCTGTTTCCATTATTTACTTTGTGACGAGGCTGTGAAGACACACACTACAGATTATTATTAACCTGTAGTACCAGGATGTCCTTAAGTTCAGAGGCAACATAACACTCCTTACTGTAGCCACTACAGTCATTTTGAAGCTGAACACTTTAATGGCTTTGTATTATTTAGGTTTGAATATCATGTAAGATCTTTATATTAGATTATAATTATTTATGCATCATTCAAAGTGGAAGCTGGTATTTTATTTTTATACAGATACCGGTGCCTGTTTGGTTTGGTGCTATAAAGCTGCTGTTTCCACATGTTACAGGCCGGCAGAACTGAAGGGGTTTCTGAGCCACTGATTGACAGTGATGCCAGGGCTCTGTATGAGGCAGGAGAAGGAAGGAAGGGCAAAGACTGCTCTGTTTTTATTGAAATCCTCACCACCAGGAGTGCCTCCCATCTCCGTAAAGGTTAGAAAGCTGTCAACTTTCCTCAGAAACATGTTTGTTTCTATTAGATCTAACGCCTAATTCTTCTCTCAGTTTTCGAGAGGTACTCAAAGTACAGCAAAGTGGACGTGGCCCAAGCTATTGACCTCGAGATGAAGGGAGATATTGAAAGTTGTCTCACAGCAGTAGGTAAGAGCACACGTTTTTACTGAAGATTTATCCATTGACTGAAGCCTCTGATTAACACAGATTTAATTTGAGCTTGAATTCTCTTTCAATTGGTAGTGAAGTGTGCTGGAAGCAGGCCAGCATTCTTTGCTGAGAAGCTCTACTTGGCCATGAAGGTACAGTACATTGTGTGTCATCTACCATAGAGGCATTTATTAGTCTGTCAAAACACTGGAAGCTTAGTCCAACTGAGAAATGTTTAGAATTTCACTGTATAATTCTATTATTTTAGTCTAGTTTAGTTTATTAGGAGCCCCATTATGTGCAGATGTTATTCCAAGGGCCTGGAACCTATTTAAATTGACTTCGTACCGTACATCACTATTAAAAAAAACAAACAAAAAGGCAATAATGAACAAAATAAACAGAAAATAAGTGATTTAAAAAGTGCAGCTGGTAACAGTTTTACATAAAAGCAAAAATTTCAGATTCCTTTCTCTAATATTCCTACACATATAGTACCAACTCTTATACTGTAGAGGAGTTGCACTACTAACCAAATAAATGCAGTACACATCTATACATTCAATAATTGAATGTAGTGGTCTCAAGGTGCATCACACATTCTCACACATCAGTCAGTCACCATTATTCAATTATTTATGTATTTTCTCATTTGCTATTCTACATGTTTCAAGGGATTGGAAAAGAGGTTTTTGACTAATTTAAATCAGTTGATGCTGACCAGTATTTTTCTGTTCTGTATTGTGATATTTTCTATGTACCATACTTTGTTTTGATATTCTATATATTTTAATGTACTACAGTATATTAATAATATACATTTCATTACTGTACTTTATTTCATTTATTGCAGCTTTTTAAGAGTAAAATGAACACAATTATAGACATGTCTAATAACACCACTGGTCCACATATTGTTCATAATGTTTGGTATTGTTTGTGTTGCTGTCTCTCCTGACTCTTTTCTGACTCTCAGGGCAAAGGAACACGCAAAAACATCCTGACCCGCATCATGGTGAGCCGCTCTGAAATTGACATGGTACGGATAAAAGAAGAATACAAGAAGAACTACAGCAAAACACTCTACCAGGACATTCTGGTAAGCAAATATGTTTTAATGTTCAAAATATTCAGATAATGTATGCTATGGAACACAGAAATATCAAGTTCATATTTTTACAATTTAAAGACCTGGACATATTTTTTTCTGCTTCAGGATGACACTCAGGGAGACTATGAGAAGATCCTTCTGGCTCTGTGTGGAGAAAACTAATCAACAGGGTCATGTCTCATGTCCTGCTGTGGAAGATGACAAATTATCTCTTGACACATATTGTGCCCTCTTGTGGAGAACTGGCAGATTTAACCATCTTTTTGCTTTGTGGCTGTCAACCCATATTGAATATATTGAGGCCTACAGTAATGAGCAAGGGATTAACATTGAATTAGCACAGCTTCAACACTTTCCTAAAACTTGTCCACCACTTTCATCCCAGCAGAGATCTTTAAACTGCACTGTTCCCAGATCTGTACATTCTAATAGACTCTGCTCACAGGTCTGCAAGCACCACTTGGAGTTGGATTCAGTGAACACAAAATGCAGCTGCTGACAGATGTATACATTCCCATGTGCCAAATGTATTCAGCATCACTGAAGGAGTTTAGACAATCTGCAAATTGATAAATAAAAAAGTGCTTTTTGTATGAAGGCCAATCACCAGTGTCTTGGTTTTTAAACATTCCATTGTGTAACAAAATAGGATAGTGTGTGTGTGTGTGTGTGTGTGTGTGTGTGTAAATCGAAGGGTGTAAAAACTACTAAGTAAATGACAAAATTGCCAATGAAGTAATTTGATTTTCCTTAATGAGACTTCACAAAAGAAAGCAAGTTATGCTTATTACTAGCAATGAAAAGACATTTAAGATGGACTTGGTTAGTTGAGTAAGTGGTTTTGCTTTTAGAATAAGGGAAATTATCATATTTCTGCTGGAAATTATGTTAAACATTAGTTATACCTAGCTCAGTATTAACTGGATTATATCATTAAGACAAAGTATAATGCAGTGCTGCCAGTGCGTTTTAAGGTATGGTGCATTTTAATGATTTATTTAAATAATTAAAAAAATTAAATTAAATAAAACAGTCAAGCTGTCTTTAATCACCACATCTCATTGCATTGATTGCATTTTACTGCCCATATAGTGGCATTTTTCTAGGTATTCTTGGCATTTTCTCTTTTTTTCCACAGCCCATATTTAACAACTGTTAAAAAAAATTACCAGAGCTTTTATTTCAGAATTATCTCAGTCTTTGAGGTTAAATATAGATGTATTACTACACATTTCTATGTGGGCTGAACTACGGGGATGTGATATACATGCATGCATCCATTCTCTCAAATTATTTGTGCTCTAGAATCTGTTTATGCTGAGGTTTATTATGAACTTTACAGCTTTCACTCATCTCACTTGTTTGTTGTATGCTTGTATTTGATGCTCTGCTTTGTCAACACAGAATTAAACAATGGTATGCTCATCATATCCTCAAAACTACATCTGTCAAAAAAAGTACAGATGGTTAAAGTTTTGGTCTCCAGATTTAATCCTTTTGTCTCTTCCAAAGGTTCCTTCCGTGCTGGGGAAAAACCCTGTATTCATATACACTCCTCCCTCTGCTTGGAATCAAAAACAAAATAACCTGAAATTTAAAAAGCTGGTGTCATTGGACACTTAAGGCGATTGTAAATGAAGTCAGAGGTATCATGCTGTACAGGTTTTATCAAATTAATTTAACATATACATCACTGACTTTGGACTTATCATTTTACATTTGTCTTATATTTCATTTGATGTTTGTGCCTATATTTGGTTGCTGATCTGCCAATAACAGAGTTAATTGTGCTGCTGCTTTCTTGGTCAGTGAACTCTTATAAAAAATATTATTAATCTCACTGAGTCTTTCCTGGATAAATAATGGTTCAAATGTACCTGTAAGGAAATGGGGGGAAAAAAGCCGGAAATATTGGGTATTCGTAATAACAACATAATTAACTAAAACAAAAAGCACGGCCCATGCTGCTTACTTGTTCCATGTTTGCTGGAGAAGGAGGATTTGAGCGTTCGGACCTGGCAACTTCATAGCTCACAGACTTCAGCCGTAGATGTATGGACTTCAGCTACAAACAAGCGGAGCCGGAGCACCTTGTATGGTCAGCTAACGCTAAGCTAACCAACTTTCTGTCCCCAGTATGTTTCAAGATATATCTCCTAACAGATAAGAAACTTTTTTATGATCTGCAGTAAAACCTCAGCAAAGACTGGCAAGCTGCACGAATGCGTTTTAAACTAATTCAAGCAATCTCTTTAGCATGACAATTAGCTAGCTAGCTAACAGTAGCTAGTCAGTTTGACAAACTAAATTAAGCTAGCTGTGGTGCTGTGGGTAGAATGACAGCGATGGACAGTCACATTCGTGTTTGAATGGAACTCAAATAAGGAATGCACATGTGTCCACTATAAAGTAAAATAATTTTCTGTATAAGTGTCGTTTGACTTTGAGTGGCTAATGTTAGCTTGGGTAAAGCAGGAGTCAAACAGCACATGCAGCTTCATCTTTGCAGCTCCTTTTAGGGGCTTTGAAAGTGTTAAAGCACTCCCTAACTCTATAATAAGAAGCCATTAACCCCGACTCCCACCCTGTCTTTTCATTTCAGGTCAGTCTCTTCATCTGGGTCAGTCAGTCCACTTCAAGTGCGCCTACACAACCTGGGGTTTGACAATGACCTGACCAATGGACCACTGCATTGTTCGCTCAGTCCGAGGGTTACTTTTGGAGGGAGATGATGAATGACAAACTAGTTTTCCTGGGCCTGTTGTACTTTGTCCAGGGCATCCCCTATGGTCTCCAGTCTTCCTTGCTTCCTGTCTATCTGCGTGGAGCTGGTCATTCCCTCACCCGTATCGGCTTCACCAAAATCCTCTACTTTCCTTGGGTCCTAAAGGTGCTTTGGGCCCCACTGGTGGACCGGGTTGGCACTAAACGTCGATGGCTGGTGGGGACAGTGTCTGGCCTGGCACTGACATGTGTTTCCAGTGCTGCCCTGGCCCCAGAGGCACATATCTGGGGAGTAGCAGGAACCTTGTTGGCCATGAACACCCTGGCTTCTGTCCAGGATATTGCGGTAGATGGGGCAGCAGTGGGGTTGTTGAAAGGTCGTGGGGAGCTTGGGTTGGGCAACACAGCCCAAGTCGTTGGCTATAAAGCCGGGTCTGTGTTCGCAGGCGGAGGGCTGCTGGCTGTAATTGATGTGGCTGGATGGAGCTGGATGTTCATGCTGCTGACGTTTGTGTATGCAGGTGTAGCTCTTTTTGTGTGGGGGGCCCCTGTACTGGATGAGGAGTCTGTTAGGGGCCAACAAGCAGATGGCAGCAAGAGGGGAGGACAGGGAGCAGATGCCATGAAGCCATGGAGAGTATGGAGAAAACTGCTGGCAGTGCCTGGCACCCCTTGGACAGTCCTGTATGTGCTCACATACAAACTGGGTGAGTCCAATTAATAGACAAGCACATGTTAACATGAGGGTAGACTCGTGTTCAGAGGTACTGTAGTTAACAAAAACTTCAACTTACCTAAAAATATAAGGAGAAATAATATTACTAACTGACAGCTATTAAAAATATTAACATGAAATGAAAACTCCAATGTGGCACAAAGTAAAAAAAAAAAAATAAAAAGCTTATCATGTTGTACAATACAGTAATTTTGCGTGACTTGGTGCTTGAAATAAACAATGGATCGTTAAATTATATTCAGTATTCTATTATCTAACATTTATCTAAATGTACCTAGCATTAAGTTCATTGTTCCTCAAAATAAGTATTTCAATGACAGTGAAAGTTAAAAGTTGTTAAAGTTAAAGTCGTGTATGACTTCTGTCAACAATTCTTCATCAAAACTATAACACCCATCTGAGAGCCTAAGTATCCCAAATCAATAAGTCTTTCTGTGATTATGGACCTGAATCTCTTCCCTCACTGTGAACCGTTTTAAAGTGTACTCCATAAACAATCCATGTGTTTACAAGCAGAGCCGGTAGGTCACTTGGGCATTTTGGGAAGCGGAGTTCCACGCAGATTCAAGGTGCATAATCATGGAAAGACTTACAGATTCATGACGCATAGTCTTTTAGTGGCTAACGTTATACACAGCTTTGCAAGAATGAAACCACTAACTTTTTTTTTTTTAGTTTCAAACTGTTTGTTGGAGGGTTTGAGGTGATCAAACATGCCAAATGTCCACAGAAAAAAAAGTGGGAACATTTTAAATTAAAGGTCTGCCACCTATTTATTGGATAATGGATAGTATATTTTATATACATTTTTAATAAATTAATTTATTTAAGGCATGTGCCAGCTAAGGCATCTTACAATTTGATTATGATTCAGGGGGTGCTACGACTCGATTAATCAACCATTATCACAATAATATGGATTATAACGAATTTCGATGCATCTTTTTTCACCATTCAGGATTTTTTTTTTCTCGCTCAGTGGCTACTTCATACTTTTGAATCAGGTATATTTGTCAGTATCCATTAAGCCAAGTAATCAAACAAATTTGCCTCCATTATCTTTTATTTGTGTCAAACCACTGAATGATCCAACATATTTCCCACCAGGGAACCAACAGGAAAACGGTAGCAGTGCTATATCCAGCAAAAGCTGCTCTTATTCACAAATAAAGATTTCCAGTTACCTGTAAAACATTTGCTCTTTTGAAAGCAATACTTTTCAAAAAATATATATTTATTAACAGTTTAAAAAACTTTGGGGGAATGAAATCCAAATTTTTTTTTTTAAATAGAAAAACAAATAAAGTGTCTTTAGAAATAAATGAGACTTGTTTCAATCAGAAGTGGTTTTCACAGATATCTGTACAAGTCTAACAAAAAACAAATTAATAAATAATTGCTTATTTAGTTTTTCTGGCCCCTTAAAAGCTCCTGAGGTCCCCACTCAAACTCTCAGACCCTCCCCACAAACATGCTTCTGTAGAAAACTATAGAAACAGCAAATTCAATCTGAACAAACACAACCACTACCTTATTCAGTCATAATAAATGATAAACAAAATCCTCAATGAGCAGCATGAATCCCATAACAAACTAAAGATTTCATTATCCACTATCAAAGCATGCATCATATACCGGAGTTATGCTACATGCTCACCTCAGTGATTGTACTACTTTGGTTTGGTCTCATCATACAGTTTGGGAACTGCTTTCTGGGAAAAATACTGTTGGTTCAGAAGTCAAAAAAAAAAAAAAAAAATCAGAAGTTTGTATCTGCCTTGTGGCTCTGCACCAGAGCATGACAGCCCTGCTTCCAAATGAATTGGTTTTACTCTGTTCCCCAGGTCCGTTCCTTAAGGCTTCCAGGTGGCATACACGTGGTGTGCCACTTTTATTTTCCTGCCGTCCACTGTAGTTGTGTTCCTCTCATTTAGTAATTATGAAAAATAATTGTTTTTGAACATTTATGAACCATAAATGAATTATCACGTTAGATCGCGATGACTCTAATAATAAAGGTATTGGCACACCTCTACTAAATAAATATATAAATAATATATTAAAAGTAAATTTAAAAAATAATTTAAAAAAATATTTCTCTGTGTGTGTGTGTGTGTGTAATCTACAGTTCCTATACAGTTCAGATTTCATGTAGAGCCAAGAGTTCACCACTAGATGTCTCTGTTGGTGTTTGGATTAACAGTCAATCAGAACTGACTCTACTGATAAAGTTAAGAAAGTAATCACTGTAAGGCACTTTATCAAGTCTTAGCAGATCCTGTCTGCACACTGGGAAAAACAACCCAAGCCTGGATGTTGGAATTTTTACACAAGTATAAACCTTAACCACTGTGAAGTTGGTGGAGTTAGCTTGAATGCATGTGAAATTAATACTGACAGTTTTTATGATAAAAGAAACCGTAAAGTAGTTTTTTGGTAACTGAAATGTGTGTATGTGGGAGAGAGAGTTTATATGACCAGAGTTTGGTGTTTGGTAGCAGAAGGGGATTATGTAAGGATTAGAGTGTCTTTGTGTCTGTAGCGTTTAGAAACTGCAGCGGAAGACAGTGCATCACGCCAATGTGTGTTTATGTGTGTGTGCATGTGGGTGGTGGGAATGTAATTGTCTCCTCGCATTTACATAGTCTTCACTTGTGTGTGTGTGTGTGTGTGTGTGTGTAAGTGTATATGGCTTTGTTTTAACACTGAGTATGTGTACTTGTGTGTTTTTGAGAGAGTGGTGGCTGGGTAATCGGATGAGTCCCAGCAGACAACACTACTAGACAAAATATGAAGGCTGGCTGGACCCCCTAATCTGTCTAGGGAGTACCCCCCCACACACACCCCCACCCCCCAACACACAAGCACTCTCTCTGTCACATGAGCGCTCACACACACACACACACACAAATAGTCGACTGATGCTCATGATTACAACAATAATTACTCATAGTGTTCTCCATGTTGTGATTGAGCCCTGTAGGTTCATTAACAGCCTTGTTTCTTGGTAATGTTTTCTGTTGTAGTAGACTAAATATTACCCACCTTGGCAAAAAATGGATTGTGTAATATTTTAGATTAGGCCTAGATGTGCCAGCATAATTGACTGTGAGACAGTATTGTTTTTGTTCAAGGGGTGTGTGGGTATGTTTGTGTGAAACCGGTAATGTGGCTGTCTGAACCCCCCTCCCCTCTGTCTTCTACGCGCTCACAAACAGACACATAGAGACCCCTCTCCCTCATCTATCCCTAATGAACTTTGCGTTTGCGCCGGGTCCAACACAGTGGCCAATCACTGGGAGCCTCGTGTCTGAACTACGACCTCTGTGCCATTGGAGGGCTTGGGCATGATGGGAGAACAGTCTGGCTAGGCTTCCAGGGATGGACATAGTGAGGGGGAGGGCAATAAGGGCTAGCAACAGAGAAAGTAATGGAGAAAAGGAAAGAGGCAAACAACACAGCTTCAGAGAACAAGGCAGGATACTAAATACAAATATGCTTTCAGGCAGAGAGTTACCCCATTAAGGCTCAAGTGACACACATGTTTTTAGATATTTATTTTTATTTATATATTCTAAGGCTGCAGTTAACTATTATTTTCATTATTGATTTTATCTGGCATGTATTCCCTTGATTAATCTATTCACTGCCCCATATAAGGATTAAACATAGTCAAACAAGCTCCTTATGTTAAAGTAATGAGTGTTTTCATGTCAGATAAAGCAACAAGTTAAACATGTGGTTATGTTTGAGGAAGGTTTTTGGTTTTTTATATTCATCAAATTTTCTTCTTTTCCTTTTGGCTTTTCCCTTCAGGGGTCGCCACAGCGAATCATTTGCCTCCATCTAACCCTGTCTTCTACATCCT
>JAPSES010126587.1:0-15900 GCA_029822895.1 Maxillicosta whitleyi
TATAATTATATTGTTTGATATAAATATATGTCTATTATATTAATATAAATTTATACTGTTTGTGTGTTTTATTGAAATGGGTTCTATTGGGGGGAAGGAATGGATAAGCTTTTGGTTCAGCCATCTCTTTTGCAAATTAATTGTATAAATGTATTTATTTATTTATTGCCCTACATGTTCAAAATAAAGATTCCTTTCATTCATTATGTAAGGGTCAATATCGATGCTTAAAACCAGCCCATGTTCACAAGATTCTGGACAATGATAATAATGTTTCTACATAATGACCTCTACAGCTTTACAACATAAAAACACACATTGGGTTTAGGGTCATTTCTGCAAATTTATGTTTAATTAGTTTCTCATTTTTCATTTTGTCAAATACATTGTTGGCTATAAAGTTGTAATAATTGTGTTTTCGGACACATTCCTCTCGTTATTCTTCTTTATGCACATATGTCACCTTTGACCAGGTACAATCATCAGATACTTAGTCCCAGTTACACTTTATCTGCCTAGAATAAAAGGTAAAAATTATTTATAAAACAACACAAGATGGCTGGACAAACTGCTTAAAGATGGATCCTTGTTTGAACCTGGATTCACTGGAGAGATGGAAGCTGGAGGACGACTTGGAGAATCCAGAACATCCAGCACCACATTTGAACCAAACGGACAAACAGCCTCACATCATTAAAGTTCTGTCCACACTAAGGTGGATATTTTATTCAGTGGCTATTTCTCTAGATTCACATGTAAACAGAGTTGCAGGTTCAAAAAATATATATATTTTTTAAAATGCTGCAGAGTTTTATCAATCATAATGTTTGGACAGGAAAAAGGAGAGACTGGAAATCAATGGCATCTAATTCCATTTTGCTCACGTCTATTATTACTTTATGTAATGACCCTGCACCCAGGGGGAAGAAGATGGGGGAGAAAAGTGATGACCACTCTAAGGGTTCATGTCTGTAAGGGGCCTAGTTTTTAAACCCATCACCATGAAAGAATTCTTGGTTCATAAAGCACCGATAATCATATTTGTTCTTGGCATTAGGTTAGTTTAGTTTGTGGAAAAAAACAATCAGATCCAGCCAGTGTTCCACCCCCTCCTCCCCCCTCCTTATTTCATGATATTGTTTGATCCAGGTACCAGAGCTCCTTGCTGATGCTAGTAAATATACTTCCATCCAAGGAGAAAAAGTATATTTTGTTTGTATATCAGTGGAATAAATTATAGTTTCAAAATGTAAAAGATGGCCTTCACCTTTCTCATCAATCTTGCAACAAATCATAACATCTATTATAAGTAGAATATTGTAAGTGCAACAGAAACAGCAGTTCGTCTGGTTGTTTGTACCATTATTTTTGTATTGTCATGTGGACTGAGGTGTTCTGTAAAATGAAGGTTGCGTTGACTGAATGTTTCCGAAGATCCTTCATCCAATCTGTTCATCTGTAAAACCTTAGCCTGTTGACTGATGATTACTTTAGATTACTTTTTAAAAATTATTCTTATTTGGCTTTGCTTTATTTCCTTGATCTGATGGAAAATGAGTGTAATATTCATCTATATCTAAACCACAATTATATAAAATCAATATAGAGAGCGTCAAAACTAATTAAAACTGGATCTAATATAGTTTCAGTTGCTCCCCAGTGCACTTTGTTTGGGTGTTTTGGATGCTTTTCTACATTTTCTGTCAGTTAAGTGTCCAGAATGATGCTACATTATAAGTTTTTAATTAAAAAAAGGAAATTTTCCTGCAGACTCCATATTTATATACTTAAGTCTTCATCAAACTAACCATAAATACCCGTACTTTCTACATGCTGTTATGTAACACAGGAATATATTATTTCCACAGACAAACACAGTATTAGTCATTTCCTATATCAAACGAAAACACAGTGTCTCTTGCACTGAAATTAAAGAATCATTTCTCCTGAGTTGATCAATAAACGGTTACTTTGTTAAGATTGTGTGTGATATTTATAGCTGTAAAGATCAATAGATATTATGTGTGGTGGTTTCATATCAGTTTAATGGTTCCCATTGATGAGAGATAATGATTGTTGTTAATCTCGTTTTATTGGCCAATTCCTTACCATATCACAGATATGCACATAAAGACACATATGCATAAGTGTTGACTTTCACGTACAGGATGTGCATTCATCAGTCATTAGAGAGACATTTATGGCCTGTGTTTAATATTTAATGTTTTGCTTTGTCTAATGGATTTGTGCTTAACTATCGTGACATGAGTTATGGAGCAGCATTAAATTTATTCTCAGAGGATCAGAAGTGCAATGAGGAAGAAAATGTAACATGTATAATGCCAACTACAGAAACACTATGATGTATATAAAAATCCAAATGAACATAGCTCACACATTCATATTTGATCTGTGAGTACAGGTAGTCCTCGGGTTATGAATGAGTTCTGTTCCTACGCTGTCGACTTAACCCGAATTTCTGCGTAAGTCGGAATTAACCCTTTAGTACCCCTAAATACCCCCTGAATCTCTAAATAACTATCCAAATACATGTATTATACTTCATATTAATAAAATAAAATAAAATTATAAGATACTGTACTCACTGTACGTACAGTATACAGAACTTATGTACAGTAATGGTTTCCATTCTTCAGTTTATCATTTATGTGTTCATTCTAACGAACAGATCAGGGTGGATCTACAAATACACAAAACATTTAAGAACAGAATATTGGTAAAATTACACTGACTTCTCTAAATACATTTCGGGTTATTCACATTTTTTGTAAAAGTATCATTTGTTGGCCTAACATTTTCATATAATTTTACTTTTTTTTTTTTTTTTTTTACACCAAAACAAAGAGAAAATTTGCAGTTGTCATTATTTATAGGATATTATGATGATGTTTTACTGGTCTGACCCACCTGAAAACTGATTGGTCTGTAAATTAAAAAGATTTTCACACCATTTATTGTTAATTTCTTCAACGTAAATCTTTCATTAAGTAATCCCATGGGCCTGAATCCATTGGTGGGCTGGATTTGGCCCCCGGGCCACATGTTTGACACCTGTGATATAAGTCATCTATAAGTTGGGGTGGTTTTTGGAGGCTGGAAAAGATTCATGGAATTTCAACTAATTGCAAAGGATAGAATTAACATATGGACAAAGTGAGGCACGATCTTTTCCACTGTCCCACATAGTCTCTTTAGAGGAATTAATTTTTTTTTTAAATCATCTACGAAGTTAAGTTCCATAAATATGCCTTTATGAACCAAGTCCCACTTATTTTACTATGTTTCCTAGAACAAAAAATAAATAAATACCAAACAAGTAAACAAATAAGATTAGTTTAATAATTGATTGTAGTAGTTTACTTCTTTTGACAAACGGACACATTCTGCCTTCTGGCAAATGTCACCTTAAAATTTTACACCAGTTTAATGCTGTTTGGACTCTGTCTACATGTATAATGAGCTCTTGTCATCAGCACTAAGCATGAAGGAGGTCTAATGATGTTTACACCCTATTATTTTGACTAGAACATTAGAAATTAAAATGAGACAAACATGTAACACAATGTTGTTTTTGTTAAGTTTTTTAAAAGCACATGCCTTCATCTGAGATATTTGATATAGACGTTAATATATCTATATATTGTCCTTTCCTTTTGGGTAAGGTTGCAGCTGTGGTGATTTAGATTTCATCTAGTTAGAGTTTGATGGAGAAAAAAAACCCATTTGATTTCTATCTTAGTTGAAAAAAGACACAGTTTCACTTTGATTGCAGGATCCAAAGTAAAAACAATGCAATAAAATCATCACAGATATCTTTTCTTTGTATGGTGTCTGTGTTTGCTCAGTGGGAGTAACCTATATCCATTCTCCTCAATCAGCAGTGACACCACAGCTTCATATATAATTCAGTACAGAAAGAAGAAGCACATGGATGGTTTTCCTAAAGGCATCACCTCTCATGCCTCCATCATTTTCCATCCTATGTTACACGTACAGCTCTGGACAATAATAAGACCCAGACCTGGAGCCCACTGAAAACCTCTGGAACACTGGCATGCATGAGGAAGATGGATGAATAAACACCAGTGAGTGAGGTGGGCTAAAGGAGGACCAAATAAAAATAACAAAAACACAGTGTTTGGGCCTTTGTGTTGCCACTGTTGCTGATGTTCAACCTAAAACAAAAAGTTTTGCATTTATAATGTTGTATTATGATTGTGTTGTGTGCACATATGGAGAAATATTTATATTTATGATACTGTATATGTATATGGTATTAAAATGACTACATGTTTACAAAAGAAAGCAGTCCCAGGATGTAAGATTATAATTTTTTTGCAACATGTATTTGCAACTTGGTAGTTGTTTTTCTCTCTTACATAATGAGGGAAACATTAAAAGTGAAGGAAAATACTAATTTTGCCCGAACATAAACAGATCCTCATTCCAGCAGAGTACTGTCAGCAAGCCAGTATAGGGCACACAACATGGGTTTCACAAGGGAAAGAAGACTATCTGAGATCATAGGTCGTCATATAAATAATGAATAATTCCCCTATACAGAGACATATATTTTTATAATTAATCCCCTGATGCACTTAGGTTTCCATTATCATTAATATGAACTTACTTTGGATCGGGTGGATGCAGTCTCTGCGTTCATATTGTAAGTTGTACAATCAGACTGAGTATGAACACATCTCACTGGAAAAAAAAGAATCAATTATAAGTGTAAAATACTAATCTGATGATTATGTTCAGAACAGAGGTCAAGAACAGCCATCAAATATGATACATTTACAACTAAAAATATTTCTCATTTATGGATTGTTAGACGATGTTCATAGAAACTTGATAGATTTTCCTTTGAGCAATCCCTTAAAAACAACAGAATCCAAATCAGGATGCAGTTCCGGACAATCTTTTTTGGCACAGATCTACTTTGTGTAAAATAAATAAATAAATAAATAAAAGTCAAGATGTGTTTGTATTTTTACAGGTTTAGACAGACAGGATGACCTAACTGCAATAAATTATAACAGTGGATTCACACAGACGTATCTGAAGGTAAAAGGAGGTAAAATTTATGACGTTTTAAGACATTTTTCAAGCCATCTTTGGTCAAATTTAAGACTTTACTGTCACAAAGGTAACTCATATTCAATCACATGTTTATTTCTTTGAACCATTCATAACCACGTTCCATTCCATCTAATTCTTCTGTTACTGATGTTCCAACCTAAACCCCTCCATCCATCAAGGATTGTCAGTATTTCCACTCATTCTAGTCTCTTTTCTGCTAAAACGCTAAACACTAATAACAAACATGATTTTACAAATATTTCCAAAGCAAATATAGCTTAAGATCTTTAAGTGCCATGTTTAAGGATTAATTATTGATTTTAACCCATAAAAGACCCAAACCTCCACTAAAACCATCAAAATGTTTAATACTTGTTGATCCACCAAGCGGGTCAATACATGTAAATAATTAGTGTAAAATACAGTTTATCATCTTTTCATGGTCATCAGATATGACCCATTTGGATGTTCAGAGGCTCCGTAGTTACCATGGAAACATTGTTATCTTCTATAACACTGATTCACCAGTAAAATCCATGGAGTTGGATCAATGACAGTGAATGGAGACACTGGGTTTAGGTTCAGTTTACAATATTTTTGCTGAAAAAGTAAGTTCTTCTTGAGTTTTCTCTGTTTCAATATAAAAATCTTTGGATTTACTTTGAGTTTTCATGAGCATCTAAATTAAGTATAGGAGATTAAATATAGGAAAATAGATAATTTACAGTGGGAAATACAAAAAAACAGAGGATAATATTATAATCCATTGGTGATAAAACACTTAAGAAAGGGTTTAATAGAGCCATAAAATACTAAGCACTGGGTCTTAATAGGTTAAGGATGCTTATTTAGGACCATATTTCAAACTTTTGATGGATCTATAGGCCCCCTGACACACATTACACCAAGAAAATGATATTAGAGTCTGACAGCTTCACACTGTTTAAAAAACAACTTCAATTGTGGCTAAAATTAACACAAAATTGTAATCATAATTAGGTGCCTTAGCTTATCTGTTTGTGGACTACTACACTGCACTAAGGCCTTTTTTCCATTATTTATGCTTTGTACGATTATATATATTTTTTAGACTATTGTTTTAGACTGTTATTATTGTAGTTAAAGTTTTTTTATTATATTCCCGTATTTGCATCTATGTTTTGTTTTTAAATTGTCAGTCAACTGTTTTATGTAATATCTACTTTTTATAATCTGTATTAATTGTTGTCTGTTTACTTAGCTCTTAGCTAACTGTGGTGCAATCATGTGACTGCACCATGTCCCTGTCAAATAAACAATAAAATAAAACGAATGCATTGTGAGGGTTCATTGGTGGTTAATGGTTCATTCTTTGTAAGATGGATTCCTTCTTGAGCAGTGCTGTACTTTCTACAGACGACCACAGCCACTACCACCACAACACTTCCTGACACACCCTCACATGACTAAACTAACCAATCAGGAGTTAGCAGTATTTAGATCAGTAAATGTAAGTGATTTAGAAAGGCAGATTCAACAGATCCTCTTAGCTGCTTGTATTCTACTAATGAAAATGTGTAAATAACAATTCTTTAAAGATAAATGTAAATAGTTAATTGGGTAAACACTGTCAGTATATTTTAGACAAATCCACTGATGAACTTATTCCCTGTTATATGGATTTATCTCACTGTTAAACCTTACATTTCTTCAACACAAATTACCTTAACTTCTGAGCCTTACATGAATAAATAAAATCCTAAACCACAGTTCTGCACATGGGAAATCCCTGTTGTTTCTCTATAAATACAGAATACACACATATTTTCACTGTGCAAACGGGTTGTGTTTGTGTCTATGAAGAGTCTGTTTCCAGAGCTGTAGACGTGCAGGTAAACATAATGCAAGTGATGTTGCTCTTCCATATAAGTCCGCAGCTTTAACATCATTACACTTCTCTGTCTCACAGCTCCTCACTACATGACAAAACACAAACCCGCATATTAGTGTTCACTTTATCACATTTTCTCTGCATCTATTTTATCAATAATAAATTTTCAGCTCACACCATCATCAAAATAATCTCTTGAACAAGGAAGTTTTTTTTTCCCTTTCCATTCTCTTTGCTGAGCCTTTCATTTCTTTGTGTCTCACACTGCCCCTTCATCAGAAGCTTTTTAATTGCGCCGAGTTTCAAAACGTGCTTGATCTAATGAACACTCGTCAAGTTAATTGGATGCAAAATATTCGCACACACTTAATGGAGCTGCTGTTAGCCGAACACAAAAGTGCACGTACAGATAAACATGCCCTTGTGTTGTACCACATAGAAATAAATGTGGACCACGAACATTTATGGAGCTCAATCAGTCTGTGACAATGCAGTTGGGAAGATAATTGATTAGTGTCCATGCTGAAGGTGAAATATGTGTGTGTTAAAGGCTGTAATTGGATGTGTGAAACAACAGACATCATTTTCACGATACTTAGCTGAATGTACGTTTACTGCCTACTAAAGAAGTATCGATTAGCTCTTGTATTCTTCTTCTTAACTGTTAAAATGCAGAACGTAATCTTATGCGTATGTACCTTATAAGCCACGAAGGCCAAAATGTTCTCTGGTGTGATTTATTTGGACGTAGCAGTAAACATTGTTTCCATTTTTAGGGTTGCGTCCTCTGCAGTAAACACTTTTTCTATATCGGTAAAGTGTTGGTGTTACGCAACAAGTCATGTAGAGAAAAGGCTGAAGATCACGACACCGAGGAATGTAGCCGAGGGCGAAAACCTGGCTGCTGTAAGAAAATATAAATACAAACTCTGCACCTAAAGTGTTCCAGATATAAACCACACAAGAAAGGAAAAGTTTTATATATATGTCCCACTTGTTCAGTTGTATTTTAAAGCACAGTAAAGGCTGAAGCAAACGTGTTACTTCATGTGTTTTCACTGCAACATGTAAAACAAACCCTAACTGGAAATGCACGTAAAACCAATTTTCATAACTGAGGTTCGTCACTTGAAACATATTTTACTCCAAATTTTTTGAAGAAGCTTTTAATTTTGGCTTTTTGACTCTATATGTGGTTTCTTAATAGCCTACTGCAATAATAGAATTCTATGCAAACATGGTTCATTCCCAGAAGCCCAGCCATGGATTCGGAATAGGTTTTATATACCGGTGCTCTGGTTATTCTGGTGATAAACAAAGTATACTGGTGTACGAGGTGTGTCCGAAAAGTACCAGGACTGGTGTCACAAAAGAAAATGACCTAGAAATTACCAGTTTTTCCCTTCAAAGTAATCCTCCTGGGGTATATAACTGTGATCTGAACTATCTGCCGCCATTGAACCTTTTTCCATATGCTTTTATAACTCCTGACTGGAAGGATTGACGCACACATGTGTCAGGACATCCCAGAGCATCTTGAAACTGAACCAGATGTGTTCATCACCGGTGATGAGTCATGGATCTTGGAGTACAACCCGTAGGCCAAATGCCATGGGCAGAGGAAAGCAAGACAGTCCAAGTCCAAAGTCAAAGTCATGTTGTTTGCGTTCTTTGACGTGACCATTGCGAGTTCTTGCCACAGGGCCTGACCATCAACAAAGAGATCCTGCTTCATTCAGTTCGCGAGAAGAGACGAGAGCTGTGGCAGGAGAACTCATGGCTGCTACACCTTGATAACGCGCCTGCTCACAGCGCCATAACCGTCCAACAGTTCCTGGTTGAGAAGAACATCGCTGTGCTGCATCATCCCTACTCACCTGACCTGCTGAGCTGAAGGGGGTTATCAAGGGACCTGTTCTGAAGACATGGATGACATTAACTCCTACAAACTATTCATTTCTTAAACCTTCACTGTTGGGTTCAGGTCAAATTTGACCCAGATCAAGAAATCCCTCATATTGAGTGTCTATATCAAATTTTGAACTACAGATCCATTTAGAATGATTAGATTAGATTTTTATAGTGCTTTTGAAGTCCATTGATCCATTATTCATTCGCTCTCACATTCCCCCTCTGGTGGTGGTAAGCTACATTTGTAACTACAACTGCTCTGGGGCCAATTCATGCTTACAACCCCTCAGACCACCACCAAATATTCATTCAATATTCGGATTCATACACCAGTGTGAGTGACACTGGAGGCAAGGAGGGTGAAGTGTCTTGCCCAAGGACACAACTGACTGACTGGGATAGAGCGGGATTCGACCAGCCAACCCAACGGTTAATGGACAATCCACTCGACCAAATGAGCCTTGGCCGCCCCTATCCCACATTAATAAATATATATAATATATAAATATAATGTTTCAGAGCAGGAAGAGCATATTTTGTGTGTCCTGTTGATCTCATGAATGTTTTAACTACGTATCAGCTGACTTTCACTTTGCCCTCATTTCTGTAAGAATCCTGTCTGTCATGCCATATCTTGTGTGTACAAAACCTCACTGCTTGTGCTCCTCTTTACCCCTTTTCCTCCTACACTTTATCCTTGTGCTTTTGTTAGAGGGGTCCATTTTGCAAGGGGTGAATAAACTCACACGTAAGACCAGCTTTGACTTTTATGTTCTCCAATCACAGATTTTTCAAACCACATTAGACAGTGAAGCTTTTACTCACATTCAATCAAACCAATCAACTTAATATGCTTTAGAAAGATCTCATTTTCTTGACTGATATCTCTAAAATTTAGCATAAAATACAACACCACATGTAACGGAGGTCGAAAAATCCACAAAAACACAAGGCTTCTGAATACGAGAAAACTTCTGGTCCTTTGTTAGCAGGTGTAACAATGTTTTCATTAACACCGATCAATAATATTGAGCATGCTGAAAGCCAAAAGTGCCAAAGTTTCTGACTTGCTGTTAATTACTAAGTGATTACACAGCTCAGGCAGGCTGCCTCCCCCTTCAGCGTCGCCTGTCTTCCTCCATTTTTCTTCCTCTTTCTTTTACTGCAACTCATCTTCACTAACAAAGACAGCGTCATAATAGATGTGAAGGAGTTTTTTTTTTTTTTTTTTTAATGCAAATGTAGAGATCCACAGGGAGTTTTTGGATATGGCACAAGGAGAGTGTGGATGAATGTAGTCAAGGTGAGGGGAAGAAGGGGTCAAATGTGAGGATGTAATAGATCTTCAGGTGTGAAGGAATCCTAGGAGTGAGTTTCGACTCCTTAGGGAGGGTTTTGAAAAACGAGAGAAGGAAGAGAATGAGGTATTAGATACAGCTATATAAGACAGAGGCTGAATTATGGTCTGTTGCTGAACTTAAGTTAGAGTTACTTCAGTAGAGTTCATCATTTAATATTTAGTGTCAGCTAACAGAGAAGTTCCAGAATGCAACAAAATTAACACTCTATGGTGGCTGATAAAAATGCCAAAAAGCAAAAGGAGCATTGAAGAGCTACTGTTTGGTTTATCTGTTCTGGGCTTTACAGTTAAGTGGATAATAAATCTGGTGGTGAAGATGCTGTGTTGAAATGAAGGGGAAGAAAATGCCATTTTATGAAAAAAACAAAAACAAAACAAAAACAAAAAAACATACATCCCTTATGGAACTCTGTCTTATTTTTTTTTTCCAAATCATAGGATTAAATGTAAATGTAGATGGTCTGATGCTATTTGTAATAGCTGTGGAATAAAACAAGTAACTTTTCCAAGCGTCCCTATTGATCCATAGTAGAACAGTCAGATCAGATGACTTTTTAAAGTGATCCAATAACTACAGATGACAACCACCTATCTGAACTGTACCTGTCTGAAAACACCTGTGATTAAATCTACATCATGGGCCACAGCATACACAGGTACTTGTTTCCTCACAGAATGGGTCATAATGGAGACATAATTGGAAAATGGAAACCAAATCCTCATAAGGGTCTAAAGGGTCACAGGAGTCCCAAATCCTAACTTATGGGTGAACTGCAATACACCATAAAGTGTAAAAGAGAATGACTTCATACATACAATGAAAATGGAAACTAATTGTGACCAAAGAAACTGTATAAAAGTATTACAAAGAGAATACTAAATGCGAGATGATGCTGATTTAAAAACACTAAAAGAGATTATTGCAAATATTTGATGTAAGAATGAGTGAGACTAAAATATATAAATAAATAAATAAATAAATGCTTATATGGAAATAATAATTTGGCACATGCAGAATTACTATTGTGAATTTGTAATGTTTAATATTTTTTAAAAATCTCTTTTAAATCAGTGTGGTAGGTTTTCTTGAAATTCACATAGAAAAAGATTTAAAGGTTAAATGAAGTACAATTATGCATTGATTTGATGTGATACAGACATTTAGTTCACCTCCTTTTTCCTCTACATTGTTGTGACTTCAATGTAATTCAAGTTAATTTAATGTCAAAGAACTGTTATTTTAGCTCACTTTTCCATGTAAATTGTCCAACACATTGGGCAGCACTGTGGCATAGTGATTAGCACTTCCACCTCACAGTTAGACAGGTTGTCCTTAATTCCCAGTTGGACCAGGTGGAGAAGATCTGGACTTGATCCCCAACGGTAGCTCACTGCTCCTAATTCACCATTAGCCAATGTTAGCAGGTACATGTGGGTGCTGTATAGCTTCTATAGGCTCTGTATGCTAGGTGGCTATGTTTTAGTGTGGGTAAAATGTAGGCACTGTAACCTTTTTTACAGCAGTTCTGTTACAGGAATATTTCATCTTTATTCCGGAATGACGTCTGTGTAAACAAAATGGTGGTATCATTTGGTCCCACCATTATCATGGCATTGTAACGCCTGTAACGAGGTGTGGAGCTGTGATAAAGGTGGAATCATGATTCCAGAATATTATGTAAAACGAACTCCTCTCGTGCTGCAAGCAAGCTGGTATGTTTTGATGATGGTGACCCCCGCGCCTGAGAGACAGTGGGTGCACTGGCATGGATTCTACAAGTGTGCCAGGGATGCCGCCGTAGCTTTGTGCCTGGGGTGCCGAGACCATGTGCCACTAGTGCTGCAGCTACCTACCATTTTCACCTGTGGCACAAATCCACAGGACTGGCACCCTAGGTGGCTGCCACAGAATCCGTGCCAGTGTCTCCATATGCGCACTGTACGCTGTGCTGCATCCCTGCCCCCTTTATCCCAGAACACATTTCCACTGTGTCTCACTTCTGTTCCTCCTTTGGCTTGGCTGTGGATATCAGTCAATGATGGAAAAAAGGTGGGGGGCTACCATTTTGCCTTTTTTCCACGGTCTCTGTGTAAATGTGGCTTGCATTTCCCCATGGGGATAATAAGTTAACATTTTACACTGTTGTCAGCTTTATATTGGACTCGAAAAGCAGAACAATCAAAAGTGACTGTGTGGATTTTTTTTTTTTTTTTTTTAAATTCTGACCCAAAACTTTAAGAAACAAGTTATTTAATTACTAAATCATCACCAAATCTTGGTTATGTCAGTAAGAGTCAATTAATATGAATCAGTGACAAAGCACAAGTCGAACTTTACCTTTTGTAAGAACAGAAACATACGTGACTATCCACAGTTCACATCTAGCACGAC
Source organism: Maxillicosta whitleyi (assembly GCA_029822895.1). NCBI lineage: Eukaryota > Metazoa > Chordata > Actinopteri > Perciformes > Neosebastidae > Maxillicosta > Maxillicosta whitleyi. The sequence continues at coordinate 12,637 of JAPSES010126587.1, forward strand.
CTTGATGATGTTTTGTGCTCATTTTTGAATCACTGCCACATGGGGGTGGAGGGGACGAGGACAAAAAGATTTATTAGGATCTCCATTACAACGTTTAGACCCCGACTGTACACCTGTCACATGAAATAGGAGGAGTACAGTGAAAACTTTGAGAAAAAGAGATTCGGGCAATTTGCACATGATAATATGTGTGACCATCTCCATCATAATGGGCCAATTGCTGCAGCAAAGTGAGGTCGGTCTCATCAACCTGTATGTCAGAACAATTGATAGGAAGCACAGGGAGTAATAGGTCTTCCTGTCCTGTCCAGGCCAGAGCTCCATCTCCTGGGAGATTCATTCGCATGACACAGAGACATTGCCTAAAGCCCGGGAAAAAAAAATGGAACAGGTTCAAGTGTGGAAATGAATCAAAGGAATTCAGTGGAGTCTGTGTTTTAATAACAGTTTCTCCATTATAAGTTTTTAAGGATGGATTTCTTCAAAAAAAATATAATTTTCCCCCCCAATTATTGTGGAATTGAAAAGTTTTTTTTCCAGGCGTGTACAACTGAACAACCAGATTAGGACTTAGCAAAGAGACATTAGCATAAAGATACTGTGTAATGAGTCAATAGTATTCCTCTTCATGCAGGAAGTTTGTACCAGATAAGGTAGGATTAGGATATCTGTGGATCCACTGTTTCCTTCATGCCATGTTTATCTAAATGTGTGCAGAAGGTGTAGTTAGGGCACCATCTTCCTCAGGAAAAAAAAAAAAAAAAAAAGCAGAAGGTCCAGGTGTCTTTTTTCTCATCACACTTGAAACTGAATCCAATGAGCCTCAAGTGCTGCTAAGCCACCTCTGCATGCACACCCCACCAGCACATCCACACCTTGGCATTAATCAATAGTAAGCGCATGTGCTTGAATTGTATAAGAGCAGACGTACTGGAGTGTGCATATATGAGTGTGTGATTGTTGTGGTGGTGATGGGGTGAAGCAGGTCGGCACTTGAAGTGAATATGCATCTCCACACAGTGGGGGTTACTGGAATGAGGCTGAGATGCATATGCCCCTCAGTATTGACCTATTTTACATTCAGGAAAACAGCTGTGGAACTTGCACTGCACTTTGTTGTACTGTGCACTCCAGTATCAGACCAATTACTCATGTTGAGCTTCTATTTAAATATATTAAGAATATATTTTTTTCCAGGACACATAGTCTCATTAATTTTATTAGAACTTCTGCCCATCTGTCAGGTGTGTCTGTCAGGCTTTGATTGACGAGTCAAATAGATACAGACAAACCTTGCATTTTGCGCCACGGCACATATTTGACATTAGAAAAATCACACCACCAACCAAAAATGTAACAAAAGGCATATTTATTGAATTGGAACAAGAAAGCTCAGAGGGGTGCAGCAGCGACCCCTCAGTCTGAGCCCCCGGATTGAAGTCTGTTGTATATTGTTGTATATTATGGGATGCATATTCCTCCTTCTCCAACCTGATACCTGGGGTTGGGTAACTCACTAATCCATGCATCACTACTGAGGGGTTTTTATCACCTGAACACACCACATTGGCACCAGTTCACTTTTATTTTTATTATCAAACAGAAGCAGCAGACTGTTGTTACAAACTGGATCATTGGTGTGTGCAGTTTATGGATCTGGATCACACTGTGGGATTACAGAACCAATCAGGTCAAATTGGATTATTTTTCCACGGCACACCTGATGACTTCTCACGGCACACTAATGTTCCACGGCACACTGGTTGGGAAACACTGGTCTAGAAGCAGGTTCACGTGGAGCCCAGCAGCCCACTGCCTCTAGTCTACAGTGTGTGATGTGTTGATGTTTATCTTGTTATTGATTCAATGCAGAGTGTCAGGTTCAGTATGTGCTGCATGTCCAATATATAATGACAAATAAAGCTTATTAAATGTTAAAAAGTCTGTATTACAGTATTAACATCTTACTCACCTGCAAATTTGGGCTTTTGGAGATATTCTTTATTTATAAAAAATTAAAAATATTTTCCCCTAACAGCTCGACTGTAGTTGTGGTTAATAGACTGTACCTTTATTTTGTTAGACAATGTTTAATTATTACATTTACTGTTGTTAACCCTACAAATGTAATAAACCACAGATATATTAAACATTTGCAGCTTTTAATGTAATAATCCCACAAATGTAATAACTTTCCCACAAATGTAATATCAGTCGCCTACCACAAATATTAATACCTCATTTCCCACAGTGTGCTCCTATCCTCTCCATTGTTATCATAATCATCTCCAGACATTTTATTTACATGGTTCAAATGTTGCCTTTAATTATACTTAATGAAAATAAATAATATCCAGTTCATACTGAAGCTTTTATAATACAACCTTTACAAAATTTTTGCCCGTTTTGTTGTCCCCCCACTTGTATTTGTAATTAAACACCTATTAATGGAATTAGTACCATGTGGTGGAACTGCAACATCTGATCATTCTAAAAAGGCAAGTATCCAAAAGACAAGAATAAATGGAAGAAAAACAAAGATGAATGAATATTTATGCAGACTGTGATATATTAATTTATTATATATGTAGGAAGTTATTACAAAACAAAAAGCCACCTTGAACTCAGTGAAATGGAAAACTGGCCTCAAAACAGCAATTAAGAAACTAGTGGAGAATGATTCTTTCAATTCAATTTTATTTGTAGAGCTCTATATCACAACAAGGTTGCCTCACGGGACTTTATAGAATTAAACTAAGTCAAATAAACAGTAGATGGATGAAATGGATTAATGTTCTGAGCATCCCCTGTCCTTAGACCCTTCTTCTTTGTATTGAAAAACTCCAAAAACCCAGTGGGAAAAGAGAAACCTCAGGGAGAACCACAGTGAAGGAGAGACCTACTCCCATGGACAGACTATAGATACACCAGGACTGATGGACGTTCATTTATGGATGTAGTTTCAGTCTATTATGATGCAGTTGGTTGGGGTCACATGAGGAAGTCCATCTAGGCAAAGCAAGGCAGGTTTATTTCTATAGAACATTTCATGTATAAGACAATTCAATGTGATTTACATAAAACATTAAAGGTCAACTTCTATCATTATTTTATTCCTACTGCTGTGTCACCACTATGGTTGAATGCGTTGTGCGTCATTTCTGTGAAAAACGATGTCCTATTTCTTTTGCTTGAAGCTGTTTTCTGTAAGCTAGAAGAGGGTCTGTGGTTGAACGACTGGCTTTTCCGGTGTCCCTCATGAAT
>JAPSES010126613.1:0-15899 GCA_029822895.1 Maxillicosta whitleyi
ATAGAATAGAATAGAATAGAATAGAATAGAATAGAATACTTTATTTATCCCACCCTGGGGAAATTTCACAGTTACAGGGTGGGATAAATAAAGTATTCTATTCTATTCTATTCTATTCTATTCTATTCTATTCTGTACTATTTTGCTTATATATCAGTCCTCTTTGCTTGTGAAATGTGCAATTCTCTACTATAACTCTATAAACACAGGGCTCCTCCAGTAACGCTGTTTGGTTTTCTGTAAGTTGCCAATGACCTACACCTCTTTGAAAGACCACCAGCTGCCACTGCTTCAATACCCGCAGAAATGGATTAAAAACACCTATGCTATGATGTCATACTACTGTAGTGATACTACTGTTTGTACTAGTTCAAATTTATGTCTGATGTCAGTCTTATGACACTTGTTAACACAGTAATGGTTACTGATGTGTTTTTAATCACGAGATGAACCAGGTTACACATTTGACAAACAGAACACTTTATTAATGTCAGGGGAAATTATTGTGTGTTACAGATGCTCCGTGTAAATATAATCAAAGTAACAAGCAAGAAATTTTTGATACTCCAACTCTAAAAAATAAATAAATAAAAACTTATTTTTTAGAGAGAACCATTTTTTTTTCAATGAAGATAATTGTAAACTAATCAGAAATATACTCCATACATTGCTAATGTGGTAAATGACTATTCTAGCTGTAAATGTTTGGTTTTTGGTCAAACATCTACATAGGTGTATAGAAGCCCAGCATCTATCATGCCAGTGTTCTAATGGTACAATGTGATTTCTCATTGCGTCAGAAGGCTAATGGATGATTAGAAAACCCTTGTGCAATCATGTTAGCACAGCTAAAAACAGTTTAGCTGGTTAGAGAAGCTATAAAACTGACCTTCCCCTTTGAGCAGGTTGAGGACCTTCACATTTGTGGGCTCAATTAAATGCCCAGAAAAAGAGAACTTTAATGTGAACCTCGACAGTCTATTCTTGTTCTTAGAAATTAAGGCTATTCCAGGTGACAAATTGCCAAGAAACTGAAGATTTCCTACAATGGTGTCTACTACTGCCTTCAGAGAACAGCACAAACAGGTTCTAACTGGAGTAGAAAGAGAAGTGGGAGGCCCCGCTGTACAACTGAGCAAGAAGATAACGTTAGGGTCTCAAGTTTGAGAAATAGACACCTCACAGGTCCTCAACTGGCAGCTTCATTAAATAGTACCCACAAAACGCCAGTGTCAACATCTACAGTGAAGAGGTGACTCCAGGATACTGGACTTCAAGGCAGAGCAGCAAAGAAAAAGCCATATCTGAGACTGGCCAATAAAAGAAAAAGAAATAAATACCCATAAATGCCCATAAATATGGGCAAAGAAACACTGACATTGGACAGAGGAAGACTGGAAAAGATGTTATGGATGAATGAATCAAAGTTTGAGGTGTTTGGGTCACACAGAAGAACATTTCTGAGACTCAGAACAACTGAAAAGAAGCTGGAAAAGTGTCTGAGGCCATCTATCAAGCATGGTGCGGGTAACATGATGGTCTGGGGTAAAAGGGATTTTGAACAAGGCAGGCTATCACTCCATTTTGCAACACCATGCCAGACCCTGTGGACTGCATTTGGTTGGAGCCAATTTCATCCTGCAACAGGACAATGACCCAAAGCACAAACCTCTAAACAGTGGAAGAACTATTTAGAGCAGAAGCAGCAGCTGGTATTCTATCTGTGCTGGAGTGGCCAGCGCAGTCACCAGAATTAAACCCCATTGAGCTGTTGTAGAACCAACTGGACCATATGGTACGCATGCCCATCCAGTCAATCTGACTTGTGGGAGGTGCTTCTAGAAGTGTGGGGTGAAATTTATCCAGATAACCTCAACAAATTAACAGCTAGAATGCTAAAAGTCTGCAATGCTGTAACTCCAGCAAATGGAGGATTCTTTGACGAAAGCTAATTTTGAAGGAAAAAATTAATACTATTGTTATATAAAATTATAACACAAATCATTATTTTTTACCTTGTCAATGTCTTGATTATATTTTCTATTCATTTTACAACTCATGGTGGTAAATAAAAGTATGACTTTTCAAGAAAAACACAAAATTGTCCGGGTGACCCCAAATTTTTGTAGTAGTGTATACATACATATATATATATATATATATATATATATACATACATACACACACACACACACATTAAAAGACAGTGATTTAACAATATGTACTAGACAAATATTATTGATATAATAATTAAAAGAATTCTGTATAAATGAGAGTGCATTAAATGAAATGTAGATAAACAACTGTTGAAGATACATAGACTGGGTTTGTTGACAGTAACAAAAGAACATAAAATCACCAGACTGATCCTTATAGTTACATCATGTTTCTGTTTGGATTACTGACCTCAGGCTGCTGTCAGAGTTCCAGGTCATCTCCCTTTTAAAACCAACCCGGCTGTTGTGAATCCTGACACCTCAGCCAGGCCCAGTGGGCAGTTGGATAAACACAGTCGACTCCGTTGGCTCTCAGAGGAATTCTGCCTGCAGCTGTCGACGGCTGGAGGTCGTCGCCCTCGTGTTTTCAGGCTCTACACTCTGGGCTGCCGTGGATGGTGTTTTTTGAGGAACACTAAATTTTGAGGAGATCTATTGAAATCAAGTTAACAAATGGTAAAAAATACTCTAAACCAAGGGTGTCTAACTTATTTTAGTTCAGGGTCCACATTCAGCCCATTCTGATTTCAAGTGGGTCAAACCAGTAATATAACAATATAATAACTTATAAATAATGACAACTTTAATCTTTTTTCAATGTGAGGAAAGTAAAATTACATGATGAGAATATTTACATCTACTAATTATCTTTTAAAAATGCGACTGGATTGCTTAGTGGTTTACACCACTGACTTTGGTGCAGTTCGAAACCCAGTTGGGCCCTTGGGCAAGGCCCTTTACGCTATACTATACCTGTAGCCGCAGGGGGGCACAAGCCAGTGCCTCATTGTGCCAGTCCCAAGCCTGGATAAATACAGAGGGGTGGGTCAGTAAGGGCATCTGATGTAAAAACTTGGGCCAAATCAATATGCAAATCTAATTCTCTGTGGTGACCCCTGAAAGGAAAAGCTGAAGGGAGATCATCATCACTAATTATCTTTTAAAACACATGAGTAACATGAACAACATTAAATTTGTTAAGAAAAAATAATGCAATATTTTCAATATTATGCCTCAGATGATCATTTACTCATACACAAAAACAGGTCACAGTGGTTCTACAAATACACAAAACATTTAGTAACCGGCAGAATATTATTAAAATTGCACTTATTTGTCTTAAGAAATGCCAGTGCTGTTTATTCAAGTGAGTGTGAGATGATATTTTGTAAATGTAGACATTTTCATCATGTAATTTTACAACAAAAAAAAAAAGAGGAATTGTCATTATTTATAGGTTATCGTGTTATTATTTTACTGGTCTGATCCATTTCAGTTCATGAGGACTCTATGTGGCCCCTGAACTAACCATGTCTTTATATCTTTAGTGTAATTTTTGCACTTTGAAAATTCATCCCATGGGCCAGATTGGGCCCCTTGGCAGGTCACATGTTTGACACCACCACTCTAAATACTGGACACATAGGTTTACAGTATCAGATACTCTGATTACATCTCATTATATAAGTTTATTTTCAGTGTGCCTGCAGCTCTCATTACATAAACATGTATTTCCTCATTTCAGCATCTATGTTTCACCCTGCACTTCACCTACTTTCTCAATGTCCCCTGGAAAATACTTTAAAACTGGCATTTTCAGTATTCTTTGTTATTTTCAGACTTCAGCCAATGTTTACAATTTTCAGCCCCTTTTACACTTTTTCATTGGTGCTGAGATATAACTGAGTACATTTACACAAGTATTGATCTGAAGTATATTATATTCAAGTAACTCATTTTGAGTGTTTCCATTTTCTGCTACTTTATACTTATTTTTTCTTCTTCTGTCTCCCAAATGTGTTGATTTTTAATGTTTATGGGTTGAGGTTGAAATTCACCTCAATCTTAAGCTGAATAAACTCTCACACATTCTTGGAATTCCTGAAAAATGCAACTTCACAAATTCGCAAAGAGATTTTCCTGAACGTCTCCTGAAAGTTGACATTTTTAAAGATGTTGCTGTTCTCAACATATGATGATGATCTTGTGGAATATGATGCTTTATTGTACTTTAAACCACCACCCATTTTTAAAGTGCTTCAAACGTGGATGCTGCAGTCAAATGAACCCAAAACCATCTTATATTTACTTTAGTGAGATTTTGATGCAGAGCTTTTTTATACAATGAGGTATTGGTACTTTTATACAAGTGATACATCCTGTACCACTGAAGTTTGGTTAAACAGTGCAGATCAACCAAGAGTTTTGCAATAGAATAGCTAAATAAAAAAAAACCACTGCAAGCAAATTCTGATACTCTATTACAGTGAAGTATTTTTATTGTATAATTTTATAACTTTTACATTTTACACTTTTAAGTATATGATAGTTCTTCCGTCACCTTATTTAATTATTTTTTTTAGTTTATATTTTATTTAGAGTAACTTCGTTAGTCACAAAAAGTCAGATTTGTACAGTATGTGTGAAGCATTTCTTTTATTTTTTTAATAAGTACAAAAGTTTTGAATGGATAGTGTTTGTGTTGTGTGTATCAGTGTGTGTCAGAGTGTATGTGTTAGTGTACTGGTGTGTGTGTTGGTGTGTGTCAGTGTGTGTCACAGACAGTAGTATTCTCCTCCACGCGCTGGGTAATAGTCTGGTCTCGCTCCATACACGGGCTCTAGGCTCCCGCGGTCGTCTCGCGGGGTCTACCTTTCCATTTATGGCCCGCCCGGCGCGCGAGCCTCCGTATGCATGCATGCATGCGGCGACCAAATATGGACGAAGGGCCGGTTGGATTCCTGCCGGACCTCCAGACATTCCTCACGGCTGTCGGGTTAGCGGTGGTATGGAGCGGACGGTATATAAGAGCTGGCCGGTGGTCGCTGTTGTCACCTTCTAGGCTGGAAGCAACAGCGGCTCGAGCCCCCTCACTGACGACCGGAGACAAGCAGAGGTAAGCGCGGAGCAGAGCGGGGCGGGGGAGATGGATAGATATGGGGGGACAGAGTCAGAGCTACCGGGGCTGTAAGAGGCTGAGACAGATGGACTGTAATCCGCGCTGAGTAGTTCACTGATGGGGGCTGGCAGAGACCCACAACCCCCTGGTCTCCATCAAAGCAGCTTTTATTGTGACAGGCAGATCTGGTGCCTTCACTGGGCGTTGGAAAGTATGAGAGCAGGCAGGGAATTAGACAATATAAGAACTATGAGACATTGCTGTTCATATTTCTACACATTTTAACTTGAAATATACGCATGTTTTACATAATCATTTATTATATAGTCTTATTTCCATCATTTTAAAATGTTAATTAGCATCTATGTATCAATGATGGAGAGGCAGTGAAATCTATTTTTTAGGTCCTCAGAATTTAATTATTTTTATCTTGGCAAGTATGTAAGGACATATACAAGGAGTTCTATCCTGGTACATGTGTAAATTATACACAGATTATAACAATAAAAAATGTAAGAGAAGTGAAATAAGAATAATAGGAAGAAAGAAGAAAAAATAACTATAGTAAAACTGAAGACGAATTACACAGGAAACACTGATAACATTTATGTAAAAAGAATGCATAAATTAATAAATTGAAATTGAATAATTGGTGACATAATTTTATTTGCAAAAAAGTAAGTATTGAAATAACCACGTAAACACAGTTCTCATAAAATAAAAAAGTAGCATAATTAAAATCATATGCCTTGATTGCTTTTCACATCTTAGGACAGAAACTAAACCTCATATACGTTCTAATTTATTTCACAGCCATTTATGATTTCCCAGTCTTGTGCATTTTTTATACTTTGGAACTCAAATGTCGGAGCTGATGAAGGGTCCGTGAAAGCATCCTCCCTCTAAACGAGAGTTAATGAGGCCCTGTTTGGTTCATAATGAATACGTGCCATTACCGGCTTTGTAAACTGTTTTAAGTGATTATTATCAGCTGGTTTGATGAACAACAGGGGCCAGACGTTTAAATAGAACAGACAAACGAAATCAAACACAATTTACTTAATAACCATCTGTCTGTACAAGTCAGACAGGAGTGAATGTGCTGCAGTTTTATCCAGTGATTAAGTCTATACTATTGGAACCGAGCATAATTTAAAACGTCATAATTTAAAACAATTATAGTAGATGTAGCTGCTAAAATAGAAATAATTAAGGTGGAATAAATACGTAGGCAAACTTACCTTTAATTTGTTTTTGTGGACATACTATTGGTTGGATTATTGATATATCAAACAAGCATGTCATATTTTATAAGTAAAAAATACTACTGTATGTGTTAAATAAATGTTGAATAGAGTAAAAGTAAGTATCTGCCTCTGTGATATAGAGGAGTTTAAGAATAAAGCTACAAAAAAAATTAAATACTCAAGTAAAATATGAATTTATACATACATAGATAGTAAAAACAAAAACTACATTATTTTCCATGACTGGAAACATATCATAATTTTGCAGTGTAATTTATAATAACATCTTAATGAGAAATATTAAAAATCTTTAGAAGAGAAGGAGAGGGTTACAGTGTTATATCCCCAATTTCTTACAGCTTGTTCTAAAATCTTTTTCCAGAAACAGCCACCATGTGTGATGACGATGAGACCACCGCCCTCGTGTGCGACAATGGCTCTGGTCTGGTGAAGGCCGGATTCGCCGGAGATGATGCCCCCAGAGCTGTGTTCCCCTCCATTGTTGGCCGTCCTCGTCACCAGGTAAAAGAGAATCAGGACAGGCCCTGTCCAACCCCTGACATCTGCAGGTCCTGTTGTTCTAGGTTTATGAGTGGAGTACCTGCTCAGTGAAGTGTTAAAGCTACAGTGTGAAGTTTTAAAGCTACATATTTTCTCAGTGTTTGATCTTTGAATCCTTATGTAAACATTTTTTGGGGTAATTAAAAACTATTTGTTTTATAATATAGATTATCTAATTTCAGACATACATAAAGTCCTTGTATTGACTGATCAGGTATCAGTTTTCCCAAGCTTCAAACCATTGGTATTATATATAAACAACAGTCAACCTCTAATTATTATTATTATTATTATTATTATGTAAAACCCCAAAATAGTCAGTTGAAGTTCATGCATGACAGATAAAGCATCAAATCATTAACTCTGAGAGGGTTCAGCCTATGAAAACTTCATTTTCTTGCTTGAAAATGAATCGCATTTTGACTTAAGCAGCTTTTCACGCACATTACACTTTACAATCTGTACCAAGTCAAATCCTCATTGAGATTAAAAAAGGCCAAGAGCAGCACAGCACAGACAACATTAATGAAGACAGAACAAACAAACAAACAAACTACATTCATGCATATCAAACAAATAAATACAATATGTATTTACATGCAATAAAAGAACAAGAAGGTTAATAACAACAAGTTGAAGATTGGTTTTAGTGCAAACTTCGAAGTTATCACACTGGCCGAGAGTATCATGTCGCACATGTAAAGGATCATCATCTTCTCATAATGTCCTGTATGTGTTTTTTTTTAATGTGGTTCTGAAGGCTCCCTCAGTTCTCACCTCATTGTCGCTCTCCCTCCCCCCAGGGTGTGATGGTCGGTATGGGCCAGAAGGACTCCTACGTGGGTGATGAAGCCCAGAGCAAGAGGGGCATCCTGACCCTGAAGTATCCCATCGAGCATGGCATTATCACCAACTGGGATGACATGGAGAAGATCTGGCACCACACCTTCTACAATGAGCTCCGCGTGGCCCCTGAGGAGCACCCGACCCTGCTCACCGAGGCCCCCCTCAACCCCAAGGCCAACAGGGAGAAGATGACCCAGATCATGTTTGAGACCTTCAACGTCCCTGCCATGTACGTGGCCATCCAGGCTGTGCTGTCACTGTACGCCTCAGGTCGTACCACTGGTGAGTTATCTTATCTTATCTTATCTTATCTTAATATCAAAATATGAAAATGTTGTAGCTTCTCAAATATGAGGTTTTTCTTTCCTTTTGTTTTATCTGACTTAAGATCAACATGTTTTAGATGTTGAACAAATTAAGATATTAAATCCAAAGATAATGGTCAGGTTAATTCGTATTTCTGTTATTTCATGATTAGTTTAATTGTTGAGGATGTTGTTGAGTATTTATGAAATAAGATTTGTATCATTATAATGAAACAAATAAGGAGATATCAAAAAATAAAAGACCAATAGTTTACAAGATAACACAAAGTTGTACTGAGTATCTGTGAGTTCCTCTTTAGTCTAGAATTTTTTATTTTTAAATGAGATTTGTTTAATCATATTGATACAATCTGGCTACACTGTGTTCATACAGATGCAGTTCAATCTAATAAATGAGCACGATTGGGACAAATCTGTCATTTCATGTGCGGTATTGTTTTGCTTTGTGGCTCATTTTTTTGTTGTGTCTGTCAGGTATCGTCCTGGACTCTGGTGACGGTGTGACTCACAACGTGCCAATCTATGAGGGCTACGCTCTGCCTCACGCCATCATGCGTCTGGACCTCGCTGGCCGTGATCTGACCGACTACCTCATGAAGATCTTGACAGAGCGTGGCTACTCCTTCGTCACAACCGGTAAACAGTGATTAACTTTAAGATCAGAAACACAAACTATAGGGAATGATCCAGAAACATTAACCTGTTGATCTCACAGTATTTATGTTGAGTTTCAACAAATTATACCAGACATAAAGTGCCATTAAGACCTTTTACTCAATTTTTTTTTTTTTTTTTTTTTTTTTTTTACCAACAGCTACATTATGTATAAAATGATCTGAAAGAATATCATCTTGGTGGATATTTAGATTCATTGAGACACTACATTTTATATATACACTCACATAAATACATGTTGTATACAGTGTTAATGTAGTTCTTTTCTGCTAGAAGTCACTGGTTGATTGTTTTTGGCTATTTACATTCTCAGTTTAAATTTTTTTTTTTTTACCTTTCCTTTTATCCAGTTTTATGAGTTTTTAATGGTTTCCTCTTTGAATAAAAAATATATTTGAAAGTAGCACAAAATAAAATGAGGAAAAAAATGATTATGCCTCTTAGTCTGAAAAGATATATATGGGATTACTGTAATGAGTTAAAAAAAAAAAAAATTCTCCTACAACTAATATTTGGGTTAACAATCATAATTTTTGTCCTAATAATTTATTGCAGTAGGTAGGAAACATGAATATTATGAACAGATTGTGTCTAGAGACATCCATGAAACCACGCTTTTTGCATTAGTGTTTTGTTTCTCCACATGACTCAGATATTCTCCCTCCTTTTCTTTCCAGCTGAACGTGAGATCGTGCGTGACATCAAGGAGAAGCTGTGCTACGTTGCTCTGGACTTTGAGAATGAGATGGCCACTGCCGCCTCCTCCTCATCTCTGGAGAAGAGCTACGAGCTGCCCGATGGTCAGGTCATCACCATCGGCAACGAGCGTTTCCGTTGCCCTGAGACCCTGTTCCAGCCCTCCTTCATCGGTGAGCACTTAATTGTATAGGTCAAAACTATTTGTACTTTTGTGATCATATAAAATATGACATAATTCTGAAATAACATAAAACACAACTATATTCACACATAAATGGAAAACCACGTATAGATTTAATTTTTCACACATATGCATAAAGATACAGGCTTCTGTGACACTTTTTTAAAGAATATTTTGTGAAAGAAATTGACCTTAATACTAAAAACTAACATTATATGTGCTTGTTGCTTTTAGGTTTATTATCAGTGATGTGTTTTGATACTTTATAAACAGCAGTGGGGCTCTAAGGCACAACAGAGCAAGCTTTTATTGACCAAAGTATAGAGATGTTCTCCTGGAAATGGCTTTAATAGAAGCTGTCAATTCAACCCAGAGGCTCCTTCTTTAACTCTCCTCTCTGTTTATCTGAACAGGTATGGAGTCTGCCGGTATCCATGAAACTGCCTACAACAGCATCATGAAGTGTGACATCGACATCCGTAAGGACCTGTACGCCAACAACGTTCTGTCTGGAGGCACTACCATGTACCCTGGTATCGCTGACCGTATGCAGAAGGAGATCACCGCTCTGGCCCCCAGCACCATGAAGATCAAGGTAAAAATGTTCACAGTGACTATAGAACAGAACAGAGCAGAACAGAACAGAGCAGAACAGAACAGAGTAGGATAGAATAGAATAGAATAGAATAGAATAGAATAGAATAGAACAGAACAGAACAGAGTAGGATAGGATAGGATAGAATAGAATAGAATAGTATAGAATAGAACAGAACAGAACAGAACAGAATAGAATAGAACAGAATAGAATAGAATAGAACAGAGCAGAATAGATGAATTGCTGATATATCCAGGGTGTACCCCACCTTAAAAACTTGAACTTTGACCTACCTTTCTCAAATCATAATGACATCTATTCTAGGTCACTGGCAATCTATAAACCCAAATTTGGGATGAATTCAACCAATAGTTTTGCTACTAAAGTGTTAAAAATTAAACAAACACACACACAAACTGAACCAAAAACAATACCCCTTACCTCCCCTTCAGGGGGCGGAGTAAAGAACCAACTGCACACTATAGATAGAAAAAATATGTATGACATATAATGGATATATACAGGTAATATATGATATATACAAGATAAAATTCAAAACAAGATGTGTAGGTCTTGATTATTGCACTGATTATACATTACACAGACAACATGAAATTAAATGAACATTAACATTATACAATAAGAGCTTCTTTCATTCATTATGCTCTGGAATACAGGGAGATAAAAGCTCAGAAATAAGAGTAGGGGTGTAAGTTTTCTATCAGCAGAGTCACTGCTTATCAACAGGTCTTAGTTTTGACACATCCGTTTCTATCAGTCTGCATTGCTTTCCTTGGACACACCATCGCAATTCCTCGTAAAAACCCTCCTCTTTGTCTTGTGCAGATCATCGCTCCCCCTGAGCGTAAGTACTCGGTGTGGATCGGCGGCTCCATCCTGGCGTCCCTCTCCACCTTCCAGCAGATGTGGATCAGCAAGCAGGAGTACGATGAGGCCGGTCCCAGCATCGTCCACAGGAAGTGCTTTTAAGCAGTCCACCAAAGTCCGCCTCCTCAGGATCACAGAAGAAAAGACGCCCCAGACCCCTCACCTGATGAGGACTTTAACCCTCAGCATCAACGGGAAACAGGGCTGGTGTGGCGTCTCACCTGTATATATGTTATTTATTCCATGTTCTGAATGTATGAGATGTTTTTGTGTGAGTGAAGTCCCCATGTTCTGAACAAGACCAAGTGAAAAAGAAAAAAAGAAACGACCAAAAAGAAAGAAGCATCAAATAAAAATACTTTATTTTCAAGAATATCTGCTGTCTGTTACTGTCCTTTGTGCCATTTTTTTTTTTTGTTGCCATTATTGTTTTGTTTTGTTCTGTTACATTACGTTACATTAATAATCTATTTTGTGCTGTCTTTCTGTTGACACCATATCACTATTTAAGTAAGTAATATTAACACGTTTTATACAAAATTAGCTAATGGAAGAAAATATCTGTAGTTTATAATGTTCCAAAGTAGAAAACATTATAAAAACTGTGCTTAAATAAACCTGTGTAACTCAAACACTATAGAAACTCATGTACTAATTGGATAGAACTGATGCAAAACTGCTGCTTCAAACATGTTTTGTATTTTGTCATTGGATGGTTTAAGATTTTTCTGACATTATTTCACGTGATGCAGTTTAATATTTAATATACTATATGTTATGGGTCACTTTTCTTAACAGGTGTTGTTTCTTTACTACAGAGAAGCATCTGTTAAATGTCAATAACAATAACTTAGTATATTAGAGAGTTTTTCCATCAGTCAGTCTGGAGATAATTGTGTACGTTTCCCACAAGTCAGCATATTACATTAAAATGCTCATTTCATCACACTATTACTTTTTAAGACACCAAAGTCTGACATTCAAGAAACTCCAGTGAACACTGAAACAGGTTAAATAGCTTTTTCCTTTAAAAATGTACAGTAAACAACTAAGAATTATTATAATTGTATTCATGCTAGCACATTCTGATTCTACAAGTAAATAAAATTAAAGAGTAATGTAAAATAAATTAGAATTATTCAAGTACAGTATCTCCATTGTATAGTTTTCTAAAACATAACAACACTGGTGAAATAATAACAGTAAAAAAAAAAAGGTGTAGAGAATCATTTAAACGTGTCATGTACTGCAAAAAAACAAAACAAAACAATAGAACCAAAGACTATAACCAACAATAGTTTTATCACATAAATATAAGCCTTCAGCCTTGGTAATCCCTCTTTGTTGCACCAATAATAAACAATAAATCATGAGTGAATCCAGATTCCCAATAACCTTTCTGCAGCTCTTAAATCTTCAACACAAACACAGAGCTCTGCTAAGTATTAAAATAAATCCAGCAGCCCTGAGCCAAAATAAACACAGTTAATAGCAATATTAGTGTCATGTGTCTCCTGCTGTCTCCTTCCGTGGATGATTATTATTGTTGCAATATACCATGTAATATGATAATGGATGAGAATTTTATTTCAGTAACTTTTTTTCTCCTGTCAGTTCACATGTTTAGTATGGTTGTTATCCAGTCATTAGTCAGGACCAGGTTTTCCCAACATTCTGAATGAATTTTCAAGTATCATTTCTCATTTCTTTTTTGCACTTTTGCTACTGTAAGCAACCCTTGTAACACCAGCAATAAACTCATCCCAGAAATAATATTGTCTGTGACTTGAGAAGATTCAAAGTTTTTAGATGCTGCAGTTTAAGCTCAGGTTAAAAAAAAAAATAGATCTTATACTTTTTCTCGTGGTGAAACTCGATAGTATCTTACTTTCATTTATATTTATGACTGGTTTTTCAGAGTGAGTATGTGAAACCTACATGTGTAAAATGAGTGGAATATCCCTTTAACTGCCCTCACAGGTGTGTGAACAGCGTAATGAGGTCATGTGATCTGGAGGCGAACTGATCAGTTTTCACCTGTTCATTACTGAGGAAGGAAAGCCGCGCATGCGCTGTTGGCTCTCTTCCCCCATGGAGAATAATTTATTTCATTCTTCATTTACATCTCTGATCTGATTCCGACAGGTTCACGGGAATTAACAAGAACTGTACCGGAAACAGCCTCACAAAATAAAAGATGTATCTATGACGTATGTAACATTTTCAAAATATATATATATTTTCTTTTTTCACAACAGAAAACTTATGGGTTGATATTATTTATAGTTTGTTATGGTGTTATTTTACCGGTCCAACCCACTTCAGATAAAATGGGGCTGAATGCGGCCCCAGAACTAAAATGGGTTTAATATTTAATGTACATTTAGCTGATAATATGACAGACATTATTTAATGTAAAATTTTACACCACTAATACACACACACACACTCATTCTCTCTCTCTCTCTCTCTCTCTCGCTCACACACACAAACACACACAAATCCATGCACACATACATGATACATGCATACATACATACATACAAACATACATACATACATATACATACATACATGTATGCATACATGCATACATACATACATACATATACATACATGCATACATACATACATACATACATACATACATGTATGCATACATACATATAAATATATATATACATACATACATACATGCATACATACATACATATATGCATATACATGCATACATATACATACATACATACATACATGTATGCATACATACATACATACATACATGTATGCATACATGCATACATACATATATGCATACATACATACATATAAATATATACATACATACATGCATACATACATACATATATACATACATACATACATGCATACATACATACATATATACATACATACATGCACACATACATACATGCATGCAGACATATATAAATGCATACATATATACATACGTACATACGCACATACATACTTGACTTTTATTTTTGAAATTTGCACCGGATGTGAACATCTTTGGACGCTAACTTTATGGTTCTGCCTCCGTGTCGGTGTTTTCTGTCAGATACTAACGGAGCAACGCACACCGACTGACGGCGACAAACTGGCCTAAAAAAAAACACCTTACATCTGTGTCATTAAGTCAGGGTGAGTAAATTTTTATTGGACTTTAATCCAGAGACGTTATTTAGGTTCAACATGTCACCGTGTGCATGTTTATTACCGGGTGTTAACGGCAGGTGAGGCTGTTAACATGGCTGTTTATCTGAACGGTAGCGTCTATTAGCGTCATTTATCCGCCTTCCAGTCACTTTCTCATTAAACGGATTCATTTTTACTTGATAAATGTTTACAGGTTATAATAATGCAAACTACGTTGGAATGAGAGTGAACACAGGGAAATAAATCAACATTAATTAGCTTTTCCTTAATAAATTAGTAATTCTTCCCATCCCACATGAATAATTAACATGGTTTATATTTCCGACGACATAACAGTTCTTTACAGGGGTTCAGAGGAAATGTGTGTGGGGGCGGACGGTCTGTTATTGGCTGTGTGGTATGAGTAGTATTACTATAAATAAGACTCAATCCTCCTTCATCTTGTAGCCTATAATCTGTAGAACAGGGGAGGTGGGCGGGGCTTACAGGTAGACCACACCTGGACATTTAACCCGCCTCAGCGGGTCAGGTGGTTTTGGTTACACTAGGTAGGTTTGTGCATTTTAAGGTTGAGGTTTTTATTTATTTATGAGTGCAAAAAAATCAAGATTTTATCTAGATTCTTGTGTTTTGAAGCACAGAGGGCGCTGTTTACATATGATTATTAAATTAAACTGATTCTAACTGATAATGTCAAACTCATTATTGTACATGTGTAGGTAGTGTCACAGATAATACAGTTTATAGTTTTCTATCCTCTTGAGATGCAGCAATATGTTTTTGTCCCCTGTAGGGGACAAGAGTGTCACAACTTTACTTAAAACTTTTTTTAAAAAATCACATTTTTTGTTGTTTCCAACCAAGATTTTCTATATATATATATATATATAGAGAGAGAGAGAGAGAGATGATATATTACGTTTATTGTGTATTGACATATTTTTCCCATAAATAAATGAACAATGATATTGATAGCAATTAAGACACTATATTGCATAATACATGTGAGATGAAATCCAAGTCAGTAATTAAAACCTAAGAGCCCCCTCCTTCAGCAACAAACCTGTGATATCCACATGGTTTGCATCCCATTCGAAAAGACTTTTTTCCCTGTATTCTAGTTGCATTTACTCTGAAACTGTACATTTGATAATGGGTTTGACAATTCCGCATCGATCTTAGATGCACTACCTGTCTTTTGAACCAAATTCATTGAGGAAAAACATTACTTATGAAATACACTGCATCGATTTTGTTGATATAATTTTCAGATGATAAACTGAGAAAAGGGCTCAGGGCTTAGGTTAATGAAACCTAAAACATAACTGAAGGAATTACTGCAAGAACCACACAAGGCAATTAAAGTAGAAGAGTTCAACCATCATAAAATACTTTAGGGAATTAAAGTATGCAATTCAATACAATAAAACAACAACTTCAAAAATATAAATAAATAAATAATGTAAGTTATTCTAAATAAATGAATAATAAGTAAATGAATGAGCTAATCTTAAAGGGACAGTTGTGTATTTTTGACATGAATCTGTATTTCATCCCCGTCATCAGTGTAGTACATCCACACTGAC
>JAPSES010126687.1:0-15893 GCA_029822895.1 Maxillicosta whitleyi
AAATGTAATCATCTGTTCCTTGTCTCAGAGCGAACATTTCCTGAAAATGTCATTAGGTTTGGTCAATAATTAACCGACATACTGAGAAACAACATTTTTGGCCCCATTGACCTCAATGTTAGCAAAAATTTCAAAGTGATCCAGAATCTAGGATTTCTTCCGGATCCCCAAAAGTTAATCATTTCTTTCTTGTGCCATTGCCAACAAATCCTGATAATTTCATCAAAATCCGTCCACAACTTTTTGAGTTATCTTGCTAACTAAAAAACAGACAAACAAACCCTTGGCGGAGATAATAAAGTAAGTTTCACTACACTGTGTTTAGAATACATGAAAAGAAAGTTGTTGTTTTTTTTTTTATCCTTTTTCCACATTTTACTGTATTGTTCTATAATGTGGAACCATGAATCAAAAACAAAACCAAGGTACATAGCAAACCATAATTTCTGGGTACCATGACAGTCTTAATTGTGTTTTTACTGGAGGTTAAAAATCAAGAACATGCCCCAGTTAAACTTCCTATATCTTTTGGGACCCAAGCCACTGCTACATTTGTCTCTATGTGCATTATGTTCTCACATAATGGTGTTTTGTTTGAGAATATAGAGGCTGAAATAAAAACTTCGTGGAGCTTCACATTATTTCCTTAACCAATGGTTTTGCCTTTTTATAATACCAGTGATTAGACAGGCAGATTACCTTGTGCTTCTTTTGTTGTCCTCTGTAGTCAGACTGACAAGATACTAGTCAAAACAGACAAAACAGTGTGTTTGCTGCACAAATGTGTAAGTGTGCCATTCATTAAGTATGCCAATCAGAAAAGACCTGTGTGTGTGTGTGTGTGTGTGCGCGCGCACGCATAGCAGTCAAAATAGGCCTGCAGGTCTTTTGTAAGGTGCAGACAGAAGCCCTTTTCCTCTCATTCACTTTACTGAGTCCATCAGATAGCACATGTCTTCTACCACATACTATCATACATGATCCTGTGCAATAACAAGTCATGTTATCATGAATGCCCAGATTTATATGTGATACTTATGTATGCTTTTGTAGATGTAGACTCATGTGTGTGCCTGTGTGTGTTGAAGAAATACGAGATGGAGCTGAAGGAGGATCAGTTTATCATCTTGTTGTTGTCACTCACTGTTGGTTTGATTACAGCTCTTATCAAAACACACCCTCCTGCTGCAGACTCGGTCTACAATGGCCAAAAAGAAACAAGTTAATCTCATATGTTACTCTATTCAGTGAGATGTATTTTTTATTTTAACTGCACCTGGCATCGGTTACACAGGTAGACGTTTGCCTCTGACTTTCACGTGTAAAACAGTAAATAGAAAATTAGAAGTTCATATACAGAAAAAAACACCCTCAAAGGGGTTACATGTATTATTGATATTCCAGAGTCTCAACAGCTGGGGACAATTGTGTACTTGAAACACACTTGAAATGATCAAAACCAAAGATCCACAGAGTGTATACAGAGTATAAAGCTCATTGTTCTGTACATCTGAATTATGGTATCCTCAAGTTTTCTTCTTCAAACTAAAACTCAGACGCTTATTTTAACAGTTGTCAAAATAACACTGGTTTATAATCTTCATGTGCCACATAAGCTGATAGTTTACATTATAGCTCTGTTAGCTTAGATCTGCTTTTAGACAGAAAACAGTCTCAGTAAAACCACAAACCACCTCTGTTTTCTTTTCTGATCTGTTTGGAATCATCCAAACAAGGTCAGAACTACATTTTGAGAAAGTCAAAGTTCAATTTTTAATGATTTGTTTATTTTTTACATCTTCCATTTACTTATAATGGACAGAATTTGAAATGTCTATAAAAACAACAATTTAGTTTCAGTTTACTTCAAATATGATGACATCACCTTGATCCACGCCAAAATAAGCTACAATACATGCGAATGGCAGGGTTTGTTGTGCACTTGTTTTATATGTGAAAGTAGAAATACCCCATATAGCCCTTTTAGTGTTTTTTTTTTTTTTTTCCATTGGGGTTCCATTGTTTGTATCGTTAGAATGTTGTCACTATAGTTCGGTTTACCATTTCATACATGCGCTAACTACCGAGGTTAAAATTCATCGGACAGTTCAGACACATACTGCCCTTAACACACACACTGCAGAACATGCTGCAGTGCAACAGAATCCACCACGAAATATGTAAAACCCCCACTGCATAAATCTGTTCTATTTCCAGCTGGTCTGAGTTCACAGTGGGTTACACTAGTGCCTGTGTTTCACATTAAAACAGCTCATGGATGTGACTGGTGTTGTCAGCAGTTTGATAGATGAGTCCTCAATATTCGCTATTGGAGGATGTGACAAATATTAAGACTGGGTTTCATAACAGCAAATGTGAGTCATAAGCAGAAACTGGTAAGAGGTCAGAGTCTTTTGTAGTCATTCTATAGTTCAGATAGAAAATACAACAGATTAATTGCGTACAGATGGAAAGGAGAAAGGAGATAAGAAACAAGTACAGACAGAGGAGATTGAGTTGAACAAATGTGACTCGGATTGAGAATCAAACCAAAGAACATCGTGGTTCATTGTTCACACCTTTAACCACTTCATTATAGACCATCTTACCTGTTTTGTTTCAATTAAGATCAAACAGAATACAAATGGTGCCAGGCACAACAGACTCCGCCCCTCGCATCTATTGTAGATTATTTTGGCATCGATCCAGCCGTTGTCATCATGTCTATGCGTGTGCTGATGTCAGCATAGCACCTGCCTCCATGTATGTGCCAAGTTTGAAATAAACCGTAACAAAATCAATGTTTTTGTAGACATGTGAAATTTTACCCATTATCAATAAAATGAAAAAAGAAAAAAATATGTAAAACAAAAAAAAAATCATGATTTTTTTTAAGTTTTCCCAAAATATAGCTATTCAGATTCACTGGCAATCTATGAATCTTTTTTTTTTTAATTATTATTATTAATTAATTTAAATAATAGTTTTGTAGCTACAGACATTTGAAATTTCACCCATTATAAGAGAATAAGGGGAAAAAAAGATTTTAAAAAATTCTAAAAATGTAAACATTTACCTATTTTTCCCAAAATGTAATGAGATGTAGTGAGCTTGGGTTTGACCTAAATTAATGCAAAGTTGAGTCCTGTTTGTGAGTCTATGTGTGACAACATTAATACCCTTTCCTTTCTTTCACAGGAGGAAGCTCTTCACACCCCTTTAGCACGTGGACACAAAATTCAGCAGGGGTCATGCAGGCGGAGAGCGTCGGAGAGGGGCTCCGACGTATTGGGGATGAATACAACAGACTTATAATGGAGCGGGTAAGAGGTCACAAAAATAATGTGTTTGTGTGGCAGGGGTGCAGGAAATAGGACAACAATGACGTTTGAAGAGCTATAAAAAAAAAAGAAAACGAGCTGAGACTCTGATCTACTTCCATGTTACTTCTGCTTCTAACACCATCTCTTTTGTCTCTGTCTG
Source organism: Maxillicosta whitleyi (assembly GCA_029822895.1). Classification (NCBI taxonomy): domain Eukaryota; kingdom Metazoa; phylum Chordata; class Actinopteri; order Perciformes; family Neosebastidae; genus Maxillicosta; species Maxillicosta whitleyi. The sequence continues at coordinate 3,484 of JAPSES010126687.1, forward strand.
TCTCTGTCTCTGTCTACTGTCAGAACAGTATCATAGCCCATTTCCACTTGATGAAATGTGTGAAACTTGCCTTTTTTTTTATAGATCTTATGAATGAGAAGTAGATCTGACTCACATTCTTGATAACATGATTCATAAATGTGCTCACATGACTAAATTAGTCAGATGAAACTATCTTATTGGAGTTAATATGACAGTAGTGCAGATGTCAAAACAAGCCCAATATCAAATCCAAACCATGAGAATGGCTTCAGGGGCTGGATCCAGCCGCTGTGTGAGTGTGAAGCAGAACAAGCTCAAAATGAGCAATGTACTTAGGACAGAAATCCACTAGAAAGTGCCCCTGTGGGTGATCGGAGGGGTCTGTGAACAGCTGGTTATTTCCACTGTGCTTCGGGTGAGAAAAACGGAATGACTTTTGATCAGAAAATAACAAAGCTGACAGCCCTAAAGCTCCAGAAAATGCAGATGCCACAATAACCAATGGACTTAAAAACACTAAAAACAAAAAACAAGCCACATGATTTAAAAAAGTCAACAGAAGAGGAGCAGATGATGGACTTGTTGAGGGGAGAAAGGGAAAAACAGCAGTGGGAAAGAAACAAAAACAAAACTTAGTGGTACAAATGGGTGTTTTACATGTGGTGAAACTCAGACAAGCTTGTATAAATGGAAAAAAAGCAGCCTGGAAATTTGTCCCTGACCGACCCACTCTCCAGGGGTGTGGATGGGGTGTTAACCGTCAGTCAAAAAACATCATGTTCCATAAGACATTGATTGATTGATTGATTGATTGATTGAAACACTGACATTATTATTTAAGTTCATGTAACACAAATCAAAAAATAATTATAGAGTATGATTAACACACAAACCCTACACTATACGTGTGTGTAACGTATGTGAACAGAACACCAAGTTCCCCTGAAAGCAACAGTATTTGACCAAAACACATAATTATGTATGTGGAAAACCCTTGCATATCTGCATGTACACATTATTGAAGGGATAATGACACATCCTTGTACCCAAAGCCTTGATTATAACAAATGTTTAATATTCATAAATTCTAAATTGTGTTTTAGAGAGAACATTTCCGTTATTTTTGCAGTGTCTGCCACCGTTGTTTCCACACCTCCTTTTTCGTTTCTTCTCGATTTTTTTTATCTGTGTGTCACATGCCCCACTGATGGATTTAGATGATGAGACCATGGCTCTCTGTGGCGATTGGCCGAGACTGTCCAACGGCCAAGTGAAAGGGGGGGGGGACGGGTGTAACATACCCACATGGTCCAAAGTTATCTGGCCCGTCACTCGTGAAACTAGCCTGTAAAACACTGGAAACCATATTAAAGGCCGGCTAACAGCCCAACTGTGCCAACACACCAGCTGTTGGGGGCTGCTGGCCATGACCTTGTGGGGTGTCTACACATTGGCAGCAGCAGTTTGTTTTGTTTTTCCTCTCACCGTCCAAACTGACCCACTGACCCAGCGGCCCACTGGGAAAACTCCCGGTACTCCCTATGGCCAGCCCGCCCCTGATGCTGGATGATGTCTATAATTCTCTTGGCTGACTTCTTGAGCCACAGTTATGAATGAGGGAATGAATTGGTTATTTGGTTTGTACATTAATCACTTATACAGTAATTCTAATAAACATAAAAACCAAAGCAGGAATAGGCTTATATTTGTGCCTATCCTTTTTCACATGATACACTGGTTACATTAAAATAACTGTGTACAGCATCGAACATTCTCATTATACCATAAACAAAATTTATCTACCATCTCAACTTAATATTCCTGAATGATTTTATACTTAAGGTATTTTAAGGTTTTGTAAAAGAGGTGAACAACTTAAAATTCATCATCACTTTCATCCTATAATTTCACATCCACAACCCAAATACATCTACACTTCATATTTGCCCTCACTTTAGTCCATTCAACACTATAAATACCTCTGAAATGATAAACACTCTCTCTTAATTTAAAGAAATCTTGAATGATATTTGGAAATATATTATTTATTACTTCATAAGCAATCTGTAATGTTTTAATATAAATATCCTGCAATTCATATCCACATTCAATTTATTCATATCTATAAAACTATATAGTTATAGTTTAGCCATTTTTATCTTCCATATACCTATTTGGAAATATATTTTTTTAACCTTCTTTTTAAATACCTTTGTTTGTATTGTGCTTTATCTCTTTATCTTGTTATGTTGAAGGTAATAGGAAGTACCAAAGTACTTGTAACTCTGATCCAGCCTTTTTACATGCAATGTTTCCTGATTTTGTGCTTTCCTTAGATAAGAGCTGCTTCATGCAACTGAAAACTGAGCTTTATTTTTCCACATTAATGAGCCATAAACATGATTTATGTTGTATTACAACAAGAAATGACAGCTGCAGTATTTACTTGATCAGGACTTTATTAAAAAAAAAAAAAAAAGGCTGAATTGCACAGTTCACACATTTGTCTGGGATAGAGAGCTGTTGCTGTAATAACAGTTCATTTCCTCTTGGCTTCTGTTTCTTGGATAACATTTCTCCATGTTGCATCACGCAATTTTACTCCTCTATCAAAGGCCTGACTGGAGCCTTGAAAAACCAAAAAGAGGAGGTGTCAGGGTGGATTGAATTCACTTTAATGGCATCAGAGGGATGGATTAAAAATAAAAGTCAAAATATGTGAAATATGTTTGGCGTGATATGATAGTTACATCCCAGTGTGGAGCTGAAAATGCTCCCTCAGTGTCAAAAGCTTAGTGTTAATAAAGCTACAACTCTGCAGCCAAATACAGTGATTATTCAGAAGTGTTTGTCTCCCACTGCGCTCGAGGCTTTGGTCTCTAATGAGTGTCAAACAAGAAGACAGTTAACCCTTACCGTTCACCCTAAACTGAACAGCGAAGACAAGCCTTTAGGGATGTTTTTAGTGCTTTTGTGGTTGCTGCAGTCATCACATCTCTGTCAAACCCATGATTATCAGTGCTATGTTACTCATCCATCTTTCAGTTCTGGGTCTCATGGCAATTATCACAGATAAATCACTGCATTTATCTACTGTTGGGATCTTCTAAGTATGAAACGTTCCCATCAAATTATTCTGCTTGAACACTTACATTAAATTATGGTAGGCTCTAAAGTTAAAGTTTAATGGCTTCTCAATGCACTGACATAAATAGATGTGAACGGTGGTCTCACAGGGTACGGTACATGATAAGAGTCACAGAAGGCCATGTAGGCGCTTCTCTCACAGCTGTGGATGGAGGGAAAAGGAAGCTGGAGAACGTGATGATGACAGGCTGAGTCAACACCAGTCACAGTTTTGTGGAACATACACTGAGGATGAGCTTTGTGAGAGTTTCTCAAATGATGTGACTTGAGATTAACCTTGGTGTTGCTATTTTTAGCTCAGATCCGTCCAAATTGTGTGATCAGAACAATGAGGAGGCAGAAAAAAGAGGAACATTGAGCTTGTTCCCTGTTCTCTTACCAGGTGTTGGTGGACAAGTACATACGCATGGTTGCACTTGATTTCAAAACCACAGAAATGTAAGACATTATTCATGGTTTTTGTTTTATGTTTACAGAGTTAGATTACCTAAAAAAAAAAAAAAAAAAAAAAGATGTTTCCTATTTGCTACAGCCACAAGTGCCAATTAGTTGTAAAGTAGTGGTGAAAAGATGTTTGTTGTGGCGTTCTCTTGGTGTACACTGCAGCTGTGTGCTCTGAGCTTCTCTGACTTGCCAGTGATTTCTTCATGAATCACCATCTGACTCTTCCTCTGCAGTCAGTTTGTTGGTGCAGGTGTTGAACTAGTGAAGCACAAAATCTGCTGGGATTATACAGCTACTTGCCAAAAAACAAAAAACAAAAAAAAACTCCCCACTTTTATAATCAATAGCCTTCAACTGGATAATTACTGTAGTGATTAATAGACTTCATCTGCAGCAACCTATGTAACTGTAACTGTTGTGAGTAGTAACTTGTCAGGGAACATTGATATAGGTTGGACAATGCCAGGATTCATTAAATTATGAAAGAGTGGTTCAGGGAGTATGAGACATTATTTTCACATATGGATTTAACACCACACTTGAACCCCACTGAGAATGTTTGGGTTGTAAAAAAAAAAAAAAAAAAAAAAAAAAGTCTTTCCACAGTCATCCAACTCGTAGTCACCAAAAATTAATGCAATTATGGAGAGAAATAAATGTTAGGCTTTTATTATGATAGTGCATAAGCATTGCATGTCATAAAGGATGAAGTGTTATAAAACTGGAAACACTGGAGCACATGTTAGAGGTGGGTGCACGGTCACAGGTGCATGATGTAAACTATTGGAACATTAACTAAACCAGCTCTGGTATTTGTACAAAATGAAGAAGACCAATTGAAATGTGTTTTATTTCTTTATTTGACTGTTGTGGTGATGATGATGATGATGATGGTGGGGACCTCATCTCTGAAGTGATTCTGTCCTATAGTGTCTCTGACTGCTCTGTCTGTCTTCATACAGTTGTCTTAAATGTTCTGCATCTCCAACATTTACACAAAAAACTCCCATTTACAAAGAGATGCAGCGCAACAAACAATATCTGCTGGATGTGAGATCATGACTATGGATGGTAATGTTGTAAATGTATGGACGGACAGATTAGGTTGTGTATGTAGATGATGGACTGTGATGTGAAACGGTACAGTTTAAAAAGATAATTGTCTGGAAATTCTAGAACATCTATGGTCTGAACCATCTGCTACCAATGTGGAATTCTTTGCACAGTAAAGCTGCACCTTCATCCACAGAACGCGACATCTCCGCCTACTGTGTCTAACGGACTTCTAATATAGACCTACTGACGGATTAAAATAAAAAAGAACCAGATGACAGAACTACGTTACGCCAAAACTCGCCTGCTGACTGACTGAATGACCATGTTTGGCTGAAAGTGGGCGGAGACACAGAGAAAGTCGAGGTTCATTGACTAAAACCGGTCCTGACCCCGGACCCGGATGAGCAGAAGTAGACGTCGATGAGGTTTCAGAGTTTTGATGGTCCAGTTGAAAGAGGTTACTCACATAGGTATAGAATTATTTTCCTTTTTAGATAAGAGGTGTCCAACATACGGCCTGTGGGCCAAAATTGGCCGGCCAAAGGTTCCAGTCTGGCCTGGGGGATGAATTTGTGAAATTACACTGACGATATTAGAAGTCAAGGGTGTTGAACTTATTTTAGTCAGAAATTTTTCCAAATGTTATTATTTCATTATACTATTCTTGTTCCTAAATGTTTTCTGCATTTGTACAAAATTAAAATTCCTCTTATTTTTCTTAAGAAATTTCAGATTTTTCAAGTTATTCCCTTTTTGTTGACGAAGCATAATTTCATATTTATTTAATTTCATAATGTTATTACATTTTTTGTACTAAAACAAAGAGAGCAAGTTGGAGTTCTCATTATTTATAGGCTATAATACTTTTATTTTACTAGTCCCCTGAACTAAAATGACTTTGACAGCCCTGTTCTAGATGCTGTGTTAAATACTAAAATGTGTTTCTTCTACTTCAACCTGCTCACAGTTTTGCTTTAGTCAGTGTGAAGGTGCTGGCTATGTGGGAATGAAGATTCTCTTCATGCCAGAGAGACTTGCCTCACATCACTTGCAAGTGCATAGATTTACAGTGCAGATGTTTTGTGTCTGATTTGTTCATATTATTTTTACAGAATGAATCAAAGCAGAATGCAAAATGTTATGATCTATGGTAGTGGATGAATAAAAAAAAAACATGTCCAGCCGCCAATACTGACAAGTGTTATGTAGGTATGGATAACTCATCTCTTACTGGCTGCTTCTCTGTTTATGTCCTCATATAGTCCTGTCTCTTGTATTTTTCTGTCTTTGTTAAAGTTTGACACAATGTGCGTGAAGTGTGTGTCTGTTGTGAAACATCTGTAAACGTGCCCAGGGAGTCTTGAGAGGTGTGTGTTTGTGTGTGTGTGGTGTGACAGCCGAGTGTCCGTGACAGTGTAGATTCATTATGGTTCAACCCTGTGGTTAAAGAACTCTCAGGCAGCGAAGCACAAGGTCTAATTATCCTGCCAGCACAAACACACATGCACTCACATGCACATAAACACACATTCTGTCATCTTTCAGTTGGAGGTAAAACTCTTTGTCCTGGAGCAGAAATAACTCAGTAGAACATTGTGGACCAGTCGGGTGTCACTGACTCGATACTACTGCTTATGTTTTTGTTTGTGTGTGAGCGACACAATATTGTAAACCCTTTTAAGGCATATGAATTGACTGACAGAGTGCAGTGGTTTCTTAAAAAGCAGAGTATAGAACTGATCTGCTGAATAATTCATCTGCATCAACCTGTAAATAGCTGGAGGTCTTTTCATTAAATTGTGTAATATCATGGCAGAAGATGAAAACATCAACGGGTCATGTTACAGGTCGAACTACAATCTACTCAGCACTAAAATTACTATAGCGGATGAATTATGTATTTTAATAAATTGGAAATTCTATTTTAGGATTATAAGTAGTCCCAGCATGATGAGTTTATCATTCAACACAACAAAAAAGGAACTACATAATGGAGTCACAATCAAACCAAAATACCAGTGATTCTAGATTTTCAACTTTGTTTGTTTTAGACCAAATCCTGGAAATAAAATATGCAAAATTAACCCTTAGACAACAGCTGTCCATCCATATTATGCTTTGATCAGAACAGATAGTCATAAAATTTTGGCCGAAAATCAGACTCTGGTCAAAGTCGATTACTGATAAATTGCAAGAAAAAGAGGAATGAGTCTGAAAATAACTGTTTCCAACTTTGTGTAAGAACAGGCTTGTGGGAACTGATTCACATTCAGCATAAACAGTCACTTGGACTCGAGAGTAAACTGATTGTATTGTGGTGGCCAATGACAAAAGGTCAAGTCACTGTGATGTTCACACAATTTCAGAATTTATATTCAGTTGTGACAAAATTTCATGCACACATTATAGAATGGAATGAAGGGGTCAAAGGTCATCTCCACTGTAACATGTTATAAAAACAGTAATTCATCACAGTATTGAACTGTTTAACAGTATTATTCCCATTATCCAACACTGGATAATATTTTCCTATATAAGAACAAATTATTATTATTCCCCCTTCCCCTCTGTGTAATTGAGAATTGGGACAACATTACCCCTTCATGTGGACGTGCAAAACAGCGGGGTAAGGGTAAGGGGGAGGGCTTAGTGATGACTCCTGATGACTTTCTTGGCTGTGCCTGATTAATATAATGCACAAACAATCCCCAGTCACTTTACAGTAGTCCCACTGGCCATATTTACACTGTAAGCAACATTCTGAAACTGCTCTATAAGATTTTCAGTTTCAGCCATTTAGTGTGCATACACACCACGAGCATCCTGAACTGTAACACTTGTTGAAATGGCCAAGACTAGACACTGCTCTGTGTGTTGCATGAATATCACTTTGCGTTTTTTTTTAATTTAGTGGATTAACTGGACAGACTTTGGTGTCTGGATTCTGTTTTCTTTGCACGCAGAGGATGGATTCCTGACTTTTTTTTTTTTTTCTCAAAAAGTGAAAGAATAAAACAGGAAGATCATGAAGCCTAAGCCAGTTTTCATTGTGAGTGTGTACTCATTTGGCATGTGTGCCTGTTAAGTGTAGCCTTGTTGAGGGCTATTTTGAGAGGCAACATAGTAAGTTGTGGTGACCAAACAAAATCACATGAGCAGCTTGGATCTAACTGACTCACTGTTTCCACTAAAAATGAGAAGAGGAGCAAGAAATCCAAATGAAACATGTAATGTCCCCTGTGTCAGAGTTGTCTTTCCTACACAAGTAAACAGTTGTGGTATAAAGGTATAATAATGGTTTTTGAGGCCAAACAGATAAAGAAAAAAAAAAAAAACCCTCTATGGGATGATGGAGAGACAAGCAACATCAAATAAAATGTCTTATTAATTATTATGTTCTGTAGCACTGTCACAGATCAGATGAAATCATTTTTTTCTGCTTTATATATATTTATAGTCTGCCTGATATATGATGTAACTTATAGGGTTTAACATCCGGGTCATTGTATATGCCATTGTCATGTTAAAATGAAACACTTTATTTAAGAAATATTCAAGATGCAGCCTTCATGGCATGGACCATGAACAGAAACATTGTTAATCGACACAATTAAAAGAACTGTTAGTCCTAATTTAGGCAGATCAGATTCAATAACAGCCTGAGAATGTTGTGTGTAACAGTGTGTTTTCCATAATTGTTTGGTTGCTTCTTTTTCAACAACTGACTGACTGTCTGCCAGAGGTCAGTTGGCTGAGTGTCTTCTTTGTTTATCTCCTGGTTTTGCACATTTTTTGCATTTTTTTTTTTAACATGTTTTAGATTCAGTCCTATCTCTATATTAGTGCTATTGTGTGCATGTCTCCCTACAAATGTGTGTGTTATGGTTGCCAGATAAACTACTTGTTATTGGCCTGCAGAGTTCCAATGACTGCAGGAAAATGATTTGTGGCAGCAGGTTTTCTATTCTCAGCTGTTACGAGGGGTTATTTGAGGTAAGAGTTCAAATAAGGAAACTATTAGTGGGTTACTAGTGTGAGTGGGAGAGAGGATTCATGTGTATTTCCTTTTCCATAGTCCTGTCAAATGAGGTTAAAAACTTAGAGGAGTTTGGTGAAACTGGCTCTGGCTCTGAGTCAGGTTCTGTGCAGCACATCTGCTACGGATAGAAGTCAAAGAAATCAAATGGCTTATCCTGGCATCCCACTAACAGGCTCGTCCCATTGTCCTGCATGACATTTTTAATCTTAGATAAATAGATGTAGTTCCACAACACCTGATGGATCATTGAAACACAAATAGCTTCAGGATATTTAGTGGGAACCAGCCTAATAAACCATACTGACAGCTTGTTGTTATGTATAAAAAGAGGACACAGCTGGAAAAAAAAAACAGTCTATATCCATGTAAGCTGCCTTAATAATAGCATTCCCCTTATACTGATCTTACTTTAAATGCTTTTAAAGTTAATGAGACATACTGCTGATAACAGAGCAGCAGAGTGGGGAATTGAGGTTTACAACTTTAAACCCATAAAACCAGCTGAAGAAACCCTGAGGAGAAAGATTTAATGAATGTCCTACAATTAACGTGTGCTCCATGAATGTTAAGTCTCATGTGATGCCTGCGTTATATGCATTGTAGGACAGCGGTGCCCTCATTCGTGATGTTTAAGAGGATGCTTATGACTCCCGATGTGCAGATGCTGGTCAGATGTAAATGTGAGTCTTGTTAAACCGCATACATCCACCCTCAGCCCCTCCCAGGTGCACCACATCCTCCTGCTGTGCTTTCACTGCTTCTTCTGTGCTTTCAGTAGCTGCATGTATGCAATAAATTGCCAGGAAGAGCAACAGCAGGATTAAAGACAGTGAGGATAAGTTAGCAGAGTTTTACACAATATGATTTATAATGTTTCATAAGGTTTGATGCATAATTTAGTGGCATCTAGTGGTCAAGTTGCACATTGCAATCAACTCAATCCCCTTCGCCTCACCCTCCCCTAAGTGAAAATGAGACACCCATATAGAGTTGGTGTTTGTTTTGTCCATCCTGGAGGTGTTATTTAGTAAAATATTAACTCTATTCCATACTGCCACATGCCAGGTAAACATACAGTACAGTGTTAAAGCTTAGTCCAACATGAGCTTTGATGGTTTAGTAAAGTTATGATGACCACACTTATGCTTTTCTCAGTCTCTCTATTAAGAGTCAATGTGGATATATGTGAAGTATGTACAACATTAAAAACAAAGGTTTCAGGGAAATAAGAAGCTTCTTAAAAATCAAGGAGGTAGTATTTAGTGAGACCTCCCTTTGCATTCAACGTCTTCAACCTGTTCGTTCAGACAATGTGAACTACTACAGTTCTGTAAAATGAGTAGAAAAAGCCAAAAAGCTGTTCTGACCTCCTGTAGAAAGTTTGTTGAAGCAGATCCACTCACTCGTTAAATATGAGCGACTCATTCTTAGCTCATGAAGTACTCTCTGTGAACCTTTAAGAGTATGTTGAACCCTATCGGGCCGGTAGCTGTTTTGAGTCCAGCTGTACTGGACATTACAGAGCTAAAACAATGACTCCAAAAAGCAGTACTCGGCCATTTTCTTTTATTTATACTATCACACGTTTAATAAATCAACAAACTGAACATGTAATGGAGAAACAAGCTTTCACTAAGTGTGCTTTTTGTTGTGAGTCTCATAAATCTGCCAACGTGGTCCCTTCCCTCTCTGCAGACCATCTGCCAATCAAATCATTACGGTGGTTCATGAGGTAAAGGAAGAGCACAAACTCACTGCCAAATCTAAAACCACAAAGCACGTCTGTCTTCCAAAACAACTTTGAGCAGGGATGAGGCAAATGAAGAGACATCTTTTGGCTGCAAGTAGATATTAGTAATGTTAGGAGTTTGTGATAAAACCTATAGTCCATAACAGTTAGACAAAAAAGTATTTTGTTTCATCCAGAAGTGAAGACAAGCCTCTAATCACTGGTGTTAAATGACTTGAGTGTGTGTTCTGCCAAATCCGAGCGGAGGTTGAATTAACAGTTTCAGAGCCTTCGCTTACACACACACACACACAGACACACACACACACACACGCTGATTTATGATCATGGCAGATTCACTTTGGAAATGAAGTCCGGTCCCCCAGATTGGTTTTCCTCCAGAGCCATTCCAAACACAACAGACACTTGATGACATGATGATCTTAAGGTACTGAGTCATTTAGTGATTTCCTACACTGCTGTGTTCAGGATTTTAACTAAAGGGTTCATTAGATAAATAGCACACAAGAGAAGAAAAAAATGATCCTATTTCGACAGAGTTTAGTTTAGTGTTTTTCCAGATTGTTTTTCTTGTATTGATTTGTGCCAAATGTTGTTAGCCAAAACTATATATATATATATATATATATATATATATATTAAAGAGAGAGAGAATCAGCTTTTCCTCCGCTTTTAATCCACTTTAATGAGTGCTTTTTAGCACTCATTAAAATTAATTAAAATTAAAATCTACAATGGTAAAAACATCTGGATTAATAAACAAACCAAAAAAAAAAAAAAAAACCCTAAAAGCCAATTAGTAATCCTCCATTACTTGAAATGTTGCACCATTTTTTTATTTGGATTGTGCCTGTACCTAAAAAAAAAAAAAACAGCATGTTAATTGCATTCTCTAGTTATATTGATCAGGTTCATTAAATATATGTAGCATGAAAACATTAATTCATTAACATAAATACATGGATGAGGTGATATTAAACAAGAAATGTTCCCATTGTAACATTTTTACAAGTCCCCCAGTTTCATTTTGCGGTGAACTTCAGGCCTGTCCAACTGGTTTAAAATGGAAAAATAAACTCAAGACCAGTTGAGATTATTTTTCTGCAAAGATAGGATGCTGTCTCACTGCTCAGGTCATCTGTGATGTGTTTGTTTAACTTGGTCAAAGTCAGGAGCAGAATTACAAGCACACTGTGATTCATCTGAGGGTTAAATAGTCTTTCCTTCACCTGTTTCCTCCTCTGGCATCAGGGGTTTCTGTGGTTTTTGGCGCATTTATTGAATCAAACCACACAGCTTTGATACTCCTCTCTCACTCTTGCCTGTAAAGATCCTGTTTTTCACAGTGCAGTTTCGCCTGCGGCAAATGGCTTATACTGTGCCAGTCCATGTGTAGGTGGTATTGTAAGATCCATCCGGCTTGAATGTGTTTGCAGGGATTCACCGGACATTCACAGGGCATCTTCAGTCAGTATCTGCCAGTGGAAAATGTGTTTTCTAATCCTCAGATGAACACACTACTCTACTTCAGATTCACACAGCATCTGGGTTTTACACTTGAGAGCAGCAAAGTGCAGCCAGAGCTTTCTTGGCCACTGGGAGTCAGTTTTAATGGATTTCACTGCCATAAAAACTCACAGTCTGTATTTGGTTTCTTACTAATCTTCAGTTAATATAAGTCAACAGGGAGAATGTTGAAAGTAGGCAAGTAGACCAAATCCTGCCCCATTTTCACACCTTTTTCAGGAGCATTTTTCAAGATCAAGTCATCCAGGTCAAGTGTAAATGTATGTGTATGTGTGTTGACTTAGTGTGCAAGTGTTTCAGGCTGAGAGACACTAGTTAAACCTATGATAATAGGATTTTACAGTCATTTAAAGGGGCCCTATTGTGCAAAAATCATTTTTTGAGTTATTGTTACTCCTGTTTGGGTCTGGTCTAGTCTGATAAACACTCCAAGTCTGGAAAAAAATGACCCGCTAGTTTCTGTGA
>JAPSES010126719.1:0-15890 GCA_029822895.1 Maxillicosta whitleyi
GGGAGTAATATTGCGGGGTGTCAGTCACAATATGTGGGGGAACTGTGCTGCTTGGCAGAGGTTTGCGCTCTCTGAGTACTGTTCTAGTTTTCACTGCATTTGTAAGAAAACCTTAGATTACATTATTACATAAATTACAATACTTTAAATTTACAACAGTCCCTGTCTGCGTCATATTACTGTAAAGAATCAAAACTACAAATTCTTAATGTACATTCCTATAGCCATAATTTTCACTCATACAATTCCTGTCTTTTTGCTCATTCCATCATTATGTGACTGATAACAGAGGCGACCGCCCACCCATCCTCTCACCCTGGTATCCATGTGGGGGCCAGCTCGGCTACCGCAGCCATCACGGTGCTTTTCCCACAGCCTGGTGGTCCCAGCAGGAGGACGGGTCTGCGTGATGACTGTTCCACTGTGTTCTGGACATCATCTAGGAAAGCCTGTCTCAATGTGCACTTCTTCCACCTGCAAAACACAGAAAATATCACTTGAGATGATCTGTTTATTAGGTTGGGAGACTATATGATCACAATTAAGATCAGAACTAAAACTAAAGCTGCATAGTTTTAGCAGAAATCCCATAATTATCCTCCAGCATATTGTAATTCCAGTAGACTGGGTGGACATGAGACTCCTGCATCGACTCCTTACCTGTGTTTTGAGGCTGTGGGGAATCAGTAACAGTCTCAAGTTGAACCTATCACAGTTTTTTCAGGCAGGTAGGGGGGTAAATATGTGAGTCATCGCTGTAATTATCAGCTATTCCTTTCACTTTGCTGCAGCAAATGATTGGAACACACTTCAGAAGTCTTTCAAACTCTCACATCTTTAATAAATTAACATGTTCAAGCAAAAATTAAAACACTCCATAGTCGACTGCTGCAACTGTTGACTTCCTACCCAGTCTCCCATAAACTCCAGTTGTTTTTAACTACATTCTTTCTTGTAAATTTTAGATTCGTCTGTACTGTTTCCTTTTATCTGTTATTGTTCTGTCTTGCTTTGTCTTGTTTCTTTTGTCTTTTGTCTGATGGAACCTCCTGCCAGGTCATCATTGTAAATGAGAAGCTGTTCTTCATTGATTTTATCTGGTAAAATAACAGTTAAATAAATAAATAAAAGATTTTATTAGATGCCTACTGGATGTGATAGTGCTGACTGCTGCTTGGAAATGAGGACACACTTTTCCTTAATGGAGTTAAACATCACCAGGTAAAGCGATAAAGCTGCAGAAGAAAAGTGTGCATTGTGTAAAATTAATGCCCCGCCCCCACTCCCAATTTTAGCTCCTGCAGCTTTAACACAAACACAAAAAAAATCTAGTTTACCAAAATATAACTTAAACCTATTTTCACTGTTGGTTTTTGATACAGAGACTCTCCTCTTGTTTTAATATATATGATTTACGATGAAAAATCACCAAATAAAGAGGATAATATTATAACAAATGGTGATAAAAACACTTAAAGAAGGTGAAATATAGAGAAGAAAATATTTTGGAAGTGCCACAAAAGTAGCACTGAGTCTTTATGGGTTAAAAATGACATAACTGATGACTTATTGAATCTATTATAAACAACAACATGCTCACAGGTGACGTCCGTGGTCAATGTGACGCTGAATCTCCTCATGTATCTGAGCTCTGACAACTTCTCTCCTCACCACGTCAAAGGTACCTTCGATTTTGGGGATCTTTATGACTCTGAGGCGTAAACAGGGATAAACATCAATATGTCAGTAGAATAATGTTCTGATGTTGAACGTTCTGCCTGCCTCTGTGTGTGGTACCTGTTCAGGGAGCTGATGACAGTCCGTTGAACGTGAGAACAGATGCGTTCGGTGTAGAACTGGTGCGATCGGTTATTTTTGGGATCCAGGCCGTTCCGTCCCCAGGACACACTACGCTCATAGATGTTGGTGTGACGCAGCTTTTACCAAGAAAGACACAAATACAGCAACGTGTAAATGCCAGTCTGAGAAGTTCATTTACATATATGATATTTAATACCTGTTATGCAACATACATATTATTTGGTGATGGTCCTGATATTTACCTCCGCCAAGAAGGTTATGTTTTAACATAAGATCAGACATAGGCCTATATTTTCAACATATTTATTTACACGTTGCTATTTACATTCTGAATTTATGCTGAATACATTCATTTACAACCTTTACTGTTGTTATTTTACACTGTATTCTATTTAAACAGCAGCAAATAAATTAATAAATTAATTAAATTAACATAGTTTTAAAAACTAGAAATTTAGTTTTAGAGAAAAAAATAAATTGACCCTGATGTTCACTTTTGCTTGGCCAGGCCCTAACCCAACAAACCTGCACAGTACTATATACTGACTCTGCACATAATATGATACTACATATACTACATATAATACAAATGATGATAAAACTGGGAATAATCATTCACATTTGTCTGTTTTTAATTAGACTAAACATGAGTGAATCAACACTGCGCTGCCACTTTTACAACTACACTGACCTTTTTATGGATCCTGTCCATGAAACGCTGCTGCGCCGTTTTGAGGACTGGATCCAGTTTAGCTTGTCCTTTGAGCAGGTCCGCGTAGTGGGTGGCGTGTTTGTTCTTCAGGTTGTAGTAAAGGTCTGGGATGGCTCTTTTGTAACAGTGACAGTGATCCTCTGGTGGAGCCTGAGCGACAGTCTGCAGACCTGTCTCTACCTCCCAGTCCAGAACTAACCAGAGACAGGAATGATCACACTGATACTTCGTATTCATTTTCACATCACTGGACAATTTCATAAATAAACCACTCTCAATGTGCCTGGATATCTGTATTCTAGGTCTTATTCTAGAAACTCTAGCATTTAGAACTCATGAAAGTGGGCTGGTGAACCTCTGCCTAATGCATGCAAAGTGTCTTATAGAAGGGTTGATTGTCCATTATTGAATTCATGGATTGAAAGGATTGAAATTGTTATTTGTTTAACCAGTTATCAATATTGGGAAATATTCGTTAGGTTAAGAAACTTATAAAGTGAAGCCACAGGTCACTCATGGGAAAATAACTTGTGATTTTTCTCAAGTCAAGGCTGATGTCATCAAATTTTCCTTCATGTAACTTAAAAAAAAATCCTTATATTTTAAATCAGAAGCATCAAAAAACAACTTAAATCTCTACAAAATATAAGCTGAGTGTTAGCACAGTTTTCCATACAAACCTGTTCTGAGTAATACAGATGCCTCTTCCTGTCCCACAGCCTCTACGGCGCTGTGTCGTAAAACCTCCCCCAGTCTCCAACATGTATCTCTCCAGTTTTTTCTGGCCTCCTTCCTCTCCTGCCTATCCACGCTCAACATACCAGGAAGGTGAACGCTGAAAAAGTCACCACAAATAAAAAGTACTTTGATAAATGACAATGATTCCCAGTGGCTGATCCTTATTTACTGTGTTAATGGGATTATTAACAAATGATCAGATTTGTCCTCCCATTCTGTTTCCCAGTTTGAGATCAGTTGACAAAAGCCCATGGGAAATAGAAATGAAATGAGAACTGACAGTCTCCAAAGTAATTATTATTTGAGGCAAGTAATATAGTTATGTGTCATATTTAGAATAGAAAACAATTATTGCAAAAAGGACTGGATTAAAAAATATCACACAAAATACAGAAAAATAAGCCACAAGATTAAATATACAGTCTGTGTGCAATGCGGGGGTGGGGGTGGGGGGGGGGTCTTCATTCACATTCAAGTTGAACAAGCTGCAAAAATTTCAATAGGATTTTATAAAAGAATGGAAATAAAGACAGTTTAAAGACACTTTACCTGATGGGAAGCATGCGGTAGATTGGTGGAACACAATTTTCATCCAGCTTGTACCACATTCGGAGTAATGTTTGGTCTTTTTCCACATCCTCCAGACCCCTCACTCCCTCAGGGCTGAGTCTGGCCTCCTCTCCATCTGACCCTGAGCTGAATGAACCCTGGCTCAACAGTCCTGAACTTGTAACCTCATCTCCAAAATTCAGATAATTTCCGTAAATGGATTCATGGACAAAACTGTCGGTGCTGGTCTCTGAGGTGATACTGGACTGAGAGCCTGATTCAGAGAATTCATCCACCAGTTTCCCCTTGGACATCTGGATCCACTCCGTCTCCAAAACCTTCAGGATGGCTTCAAAAGTCTTCTTGGGGAGACTAGAGGGAAGGCTTTGGACTTCATGTTTTTGTCCAATGAACAACTGACCCAAACAGAGAATCACACATCAATGCTTTGTTGAAGATCTGCACTTTTGAATTATCACATAATATAAAAATATCTTACAAAAAAGTTTGGACCCTGTGTTCTCTGACAACGCTGGAGACTCTCCACGTGGAGCTGAACGGTGTCGTGGTGTTCAGAGAGAGGGTTTCTAACACCGCAGCGGAGGTCAACCATGCTGAAGTCGTAGCCTCTCTGCTTACAGTACAAATACAGCAGGGGATACACATTCTCCATGAGTGCAGCCCTTTCTTCAACTGAGTCTGAAACACAAAAATAGTATTCACACAGGTTCAGTCCTCTTCGAAACACTTACTGACACAGCAGCGAATGAACAACAGTAGGGTTGTACTTGAAAGTTTTATATAAAAGTGGAGATTTTCTGTGGTAATAACTTTCTTTAGAGTCTCAGTCAATAAGAATAAAAAAGAAAGATTGTGCTGTCAAATATACAGATTCCATTTAACACCTGTAAAGCCCTGCACCTTTTGTTTCCAGTGGGAATCATTTCATTGTAACACACAACAATGGGGATTAGATGATAGCAAAAGCTTCATTAATATAAAACAAAGTTATGGTCTGAAAACAGCAAGACCTTTATTCTTGTTGTTCTTTGTCTTGTTTAGTGATTTTTAGCAGGAGAAATAATACCTGTGCTGTTGGATCTTCTAAGTGGTAGTTTAGCGCTGCAAAGCTAGCCTCATTGGGTTTTTGTTTTCTTAAATTATTCATGATATATGTTGGTCAGACTGTTAGCATCTTTTAGATATTTGGCTTTTTATATTATTGTTTGGAGGGTGTTCTGTTGTGTGATAGTTGGTTTTGTTGAGTTTTGAATTGATGTTCTTGTGCTAACGTGGATGTACAGAATTTGTAAATTGCGACTACCATTGTGCAGCATTACCATGGTAACAGACAGAACTGTGGATGCTTCAGGTGACTTAAAAGAGACATACAATGTTTCAGTAAAAAGATAAATCTAAAGTTGTGTTAAGTTGCCATTTTCACTCATTTTAGATATAGTAGCATTATGTGACGTGAAACTTACAATTAACTGGTAATGTTTCATCAAAGCATCCACTGTTATTATCTAATAAGATTATTTATACTGTGGTGAAAACTGAAATGATTATTCTCTGACCTTTATATCCTCCACATATATAGACCATGAACCTCTTCTTTTCTACATGGAATGGTGGTTCCTCTTCCTCTTGGATTTCTTTTGTCATTAAGTTGCTCATCAGTGGCAGGCTTTTGTCACCCACCGTTTTCCTTACACCGTCAGTGTTGGACATATTAGAGAAACACGTCCTATTATATTTATCATTTCCATCCATTTCTTCATTTTCCTCATCGCTGTTTTCCAAAAGGGCTTCCATGCTTCTGACTAACTCTGGTGAGTCTTCAGATGTTTTTTCATGTTCGTGCAGATCGAGTAAAGGACTCACTGCTTTGACCTGTTGAAGAACATGAGTTCAGTGAACACTGGAAATGTTAGCAACGCCAAAAATGACAATACATCAATGATAGTGATAGTACGACTATGCACATTTAAACAAAATGAAGAGCAAAAAGACTTTAAAACTGTTACGTTAGTCTATTTTACATAAGAAAAACTTTATTAATCTCCAGTTGGAGTTATCCCATTTGTCACAGCAGCTGAATATTATACAGAGTAGCAGAAAAAAAGGGAAAAATACAACAAAAGGCAGAAATAATCCTATAAAACTATAACCTATATACTGCTGCCCATAAAGCTGGAATAAAATATTTGTACCTCTTCTCATGAAATGATTGTGACATTGAGTTATTATTTATAAATGAAGTGGAACTGGAACTCTATCTAATCATTGAACTGAACAAAGGTGATTACTGATGTGCATAAATAGGAATAAAAAGAGGAATGTGTGTGAAAATTCTCACTTGATGGCCAATAGTGTAGATCTATAAACGCACAATAAATTAATACTACATATGATGAAGGATTCCCTTGTTCCCCTGGCATGGGGGGGAGGGTTAATAACAACAACTTAAAAAATAAACACATAACAGTGTCATAATTGCGCATATTCAGGGTTTAGCCAACTATTACAAGGTTCAAGTGCTGAGCCACATTTATATAAAATCAATAAGGAAAACTCAATGGCTTTTTCCACATCCAACAGTTAGATTTGGACTTTTATTTTTCAGCTTTTTGATATGTATAGTACTGTGAAAAGTCTTGGGCAGCTTTTAGCCTTGTAAATAAATAAATATTTGAATGCTGCAGAAGCTATATTTTTGTGTTTTTCAATAATGTACATATATTTTCAGCACATTTCATGTTAGAAATAGACACACACCCATCTAAACCCTGGGTAAACACCCCCTACACCCTCTACTATTTATGTACAGGTGTTTTAATGTGGATTAAAGTTACTTTATTATAAACTACTGAATTCTATGTGATTGATATTTGTCAAACATAAGAACCTACTATTTATCAGAGGACGTTAATGCATGTGAAACAAACTGAATCAATACATTGGGTTTATCTTATGTGGTTCTTTTGCTCTATAAAAACCAAGTAATTCAAATTAATGGATGTTTTATAAGTAATTTGTTTCAGTGTGTAAAGATCGTACCTTCATAAACTGGCTTTGGTGGATTACAGCCGTGAGTCTGTTGTCTATGAAAGGGAAATCTGGGGTTTTCACTGCATGGTGCAGTTGATCCTGAAAGAAAAGCTGCATAATTCAACTGTGTTTGGAACTGTTTCAGTAATGAATGAAAAAGGCCATCAAACACTCAGCACACATACATGAAAAGCTTCACTTTTATAACCCATAGAACTTGCTGCGATGGAAGCTGTTGTGTCTTTGTTCAGTGTTGTGGTTGGTTTCTGTAAAACACAATAAAAACTAATCAGCAGGAGATTGAACATGTCTGAAAATATTCACAGCCAATCCATACTAATATATATTCATCACCTGACAAAGTGAAACTGGGCCTTTGCTTATTGCTGGAAATGATACAGACACTTTATCCTCCTGTGAAACGACAAAAATGTTCAATATTTAATTAAAACATAAAGACAGGGGAAAAAAATGTTTTGTGGACCTTATGTAGAATTTAGGAAGAAAGAGGGGGTTCAGGATAAGTAATGTGGATATAGTCCAGTAAAAGTAAAAGATCTGTAATCAAAACTTTATTTAGATCATAAGTTGACTGTCCGTGGTTTTTGTCGTAAATATTGGGACAAAAATGTACTTAAAGTATGAAAAGCAAAAACAGTGACTGATGTAGTGGAGCTGACGAATAAAACTGATGTGAAACATAAGTATCAAGTCAATGTTACTGTTGATTAAAAGTACAGTGTGTTTTATTTTAACAAGTATGCAATGTGCCAAAGTTTCCAAAATGGCATGATCTTACTTTTGATCAATTTTACATTAACTAAAACTACTGGTTTGCATTTATTCTAAAAATAATAACTATTTCAGGAATAAAGTTAGTCTAAATTTGGTGTAATATTTATCATTCTTTAGTATTCATGTAACATTTTTCAGGTACACACATAAAAAAGGACCAAATGTAATTCCAAAAGACGTGAAACTAAACAAATAGAGTAAAAAAACATGCACTTTGTCATTAACCCAACATTATATTGACCATTTCCATTACTCTCCTGTTAGTCAACCTTAAATATTTTACATTTGATTACATTAACATGAGTTATTAAGCCGCAGTATTTCACTTTAATGTGTTACTATGTCGTTTCCATACATGTGTACATCATAAACAGCATCCATCCTATTGTCTATTTAGTTATAATTCACATACTGGATTTAAATAAATAAATATGTCACGAGTAACACAAACTAACGAGTCTGAGCAACAAAAAAACAAACGGATATTCTAAATAAAAATTAAAGAATGATATAGTAGAACTCTTACTTTTTTCTTCTTTGGGGTAAAAGGCTCATTTCTGTAGTTAGTCCACATTTTCACACTGAACAGCGAAGTGAACCGGCGGTCATGTCAAGAAAAAAAAAATCAACTTCCGTCTTACACTTTCATAATAAAAGCTCTATTTTTTTTTTAACCGTTGATACATTTTTTTAATCAATATCTGTCCCCATTGTCTTACAACAGAGAAATTATAATACTAATAATGTATAATACAGCTTTTTAATATGGTATAGTGAGTATAATAGGTGTGCATTTAACCAGATATGTTAGACTATGAGGATAAACTGAAAAGATTAATACCGGAAAAACATAAATATTTTACTTGACTAAAAATGAATCCAACACCGTGAAAATGCAAGTTTCACAGTTAAGAGGCAAAATAAAAACTTTACTTCACATGATAATTTACCTGATAGTGCTCTACAGCAAAAATGCTGCATATCATTGTTTTGAAAAACTAAAATTAAATATATATATTTAATTTTAAAAAGGTATGTATACGGTATATATACCTTTTTAGAATTAAATATATATATTTAATTTTAATTAAACAGATCATGATGTCCAGACAAGCTTTACGTTTACACAAAACTGCACGCATTTGCTATTTTGTTTATTACTACTACCTTAATATATATTGCATTTTTTTTTTTTTTTTGCTGTTAAATTCAGAACTTATATTGTATATTGTTGCGTGCTGCAAAGAAACATGTTTTATAAGACTCGTCGGTTGATAGCAGTCTTTCAAAGTATTTTTGCAGACAATTTTAAGGATGTTTCCACCAGAGGAAAAGTCATATAAAGGGGTTATAAAATAGTAAAGGTTCATATGACTTAAATGTTAAAAAAAATAAATAAATGTGAATAATGTACATTTATATAAAGGTAACAGCAGACCCAAAATGTAAGATTACACTGCATTGCAGCTAAAATGAATCCTTTTTAAAAACAAGTATTAAAAGATTATTTCTTACTCTTTTTTACAACTATTCAGAGGTCAGTTCTGTAGCCGGTAAACTCACTTCTTCACCTACAATTAAGTAAGAAACTCATCTCATGCTCAAGTACACAGGTGTTGACCAAATTTTATTTCACTTATATATAAAAAATTTAAATTCTTCTGGAGAAACATCTTACATCAAAGTAAGAAAAAAGGTAACAGGAGAAACATTGCGTTATTAAAAATTTCCTCACACAATACCCATTTTTACCCACAATCCAACCGTTTCTGGCCACTAGACTTAAAATGAAACTCAAACATGGCAGTGATTGCAATTAGGTTAAGCCCCCTCCACCCTGATGGATGACAGAGCAGAATATTTATCTATTAACTGGACAAATCTTGGTCCAGCTGCGTAGTAGAAACACCACAACACAAAAACACAACCAGTTGGGAGTGATTCTTGCGGGCTCTCAGCTCTCAGTCTCTGTTTGGCTGAAGTGTGTGGGTGTGGTCTGATGGTTGACTCCACCGTTCTGCAGTGGGCTTTGGCTCTCAGGGTGGAAGCAGCCATCTACAGCTGAACGTCAGCGAGGTTGGATGTGAAGGCATAGGGACAGCAGCAGCAACAGGCTGCAGTGAGTTCACATTTCACTGCACTTTGTTTTTCTTAGTACGAAGCAGCACCACTTCAGGGACTTAATCCTCCTCTTTTCCCCCAGTTCTACTCAGCTATAAAACACACACAAAAAAAACATGGCTGTAAAACACTACTTTGTGTGACAAACTGAAAAAGTCATAAGAAATAAGTTGGATTACTTACATGCTGGAAGTAGACAGGAGAAAAGGACAAAAACAGAGGTTAATGAAGATCTCACCACCACAAATATGTGGTAAATTGCACCACCATGTGGAGAAAAAGTAAACTGTACCTACTTTAATAACGTCAACCCAGTTCCATCCTCTTGGCAGCTCCCCTTTGTTATCTGAAAATCACATTCATTCTATTACACACAAAATATAATGTATTGAACTATAACCAGTTAATAACAAAGCGTGTCATTCATTGACTGCAACATGGTAGTTAAATGGTACAAAGCCTCTGGAGTGTGACTTTTGTGAAAGTTCCTAAATGAATCTTTCTCCATATTTAACATTTAAGTAATTTATCACCACATATGATAATATTATACTTTTTTTTTTTTTTTAAGTTTTTTAGTGAAAATCTGGTATTAATGTACTGATCGTACACTTTAATCATCATAATGAGATTACATTTGAGGGTTATTATATCAAAAAGAGAGAAAACATAAGAAAAAATGTACTTTTTCAGCAAATCTAATGTTAACTGAACATATAAACCATGTGTCTTCATCCACTGTCATTGATCAAACTACATGGGTTTTTACAAGTGAATGAATGTTGTAGAAGATGACAGCGTTTCCATGGTAACTACAGACGCTCTGAAAGCCCAAATGGGTCATATCTGATGACCATGAAAAGATGATAAACTGTATTTTACACCAATTATTTACATGTATTAATAAGATTAGTGGGTCAACAGGTAATAAACAGTTTAGATCAGTAGATGGTTTTTGTCACTGGTGGCTGTTTGGATCTTTATAGGTTAAATGACATTATTTATTTAGAGATAAATGGTCAGATATGGTATTTTCAGGTAATGGCCTAAATTATACAATCTCCCACTGCGAGGCTCCTTTAAAATTAAAAATTTTCATTGTAGACAAAGGTTATGGCCATTAACGGAAACTAAAAATAAAATAAGGAAAAGTAAATTAGATATAGAGTTGCAAATCACTCTACTTGTTCCTCACCTACAGAAAAAAAGTCACTCTGACTGATCTGAAATATCATCATGATAAAAATATGTTCATGTCAGTTATTGTCCACAATTATCATGACTAATGTTAAATCTTTATTTATTTGAAGTTCCTGAGTGAATTTCAGAGAAACCAGGCTTTTACTTGTAAGTTAAAATGATCACTTTTGTTCAGAACATGACAATATTTCCAAAATCTAGAGGTATAATCTTTAAAACAATTATAACGATAGAAAATGAATGCTGTGAAATGAAGCAAAAAACAACTTTGAAGCAATTTGCAAACATTTTACAGACAAAATAAAGCTAAAAATGAAATACAAATATTTACCACACTGCTGATTACTGCCATATATTCTGTACCCCCGCACCCTGTTCTTTTATATATAATGTTTCATTCTGTCAGTGGTTGTTCATCTGTCCTAAGTGAATTCATTTTGAAGGTACAATATTTTATCAAGTTATTCTTAGATTGTACTTTTTCTGAATGTCCTACTCAACAAACACCAACATTACGATAAAAAAACTAAAAATAATAATGAATCTAAACTGAACCAAACTACCAAAGCTGAACAGTGACCTTGAAAACAAAGGCAGGACTGGAAAAAATAATGACAAAAACGAATTTCTTTAAAAAAAAAAAACGAACAAAAAACAACCGAACATATATCTTTTATTTAATGTGGACAGGCTCTATGACATACCTGTTCTACTGATCATCCTCCTCTTCTGAGCTTTAGTCAGCTGCTCCTTTTTCTCCTTCTTCTTGGCTGTTGATGTGGTATTTACGTCACTGCTGGATGTCAGCGTCTGAAACCAGAAATAACCACTTTTTGTGATTATTCTTTGTATATGAAGGGTTTAACAGTGTAACAGTGAAGCCTACTGACCACAGCAGTCACTACAGGCCTGTGGTTCTCCATAAGGGCCTCCTGGTTCTCCTTGGCCCACTCAAACAGCGTATACATCATCGCTGTACCCAGATTTGCCTCCACCTGCTCCTCCATTTTGGACAGAATTTGCTGCTTAGTCTCTGGAGATCTACAAAAGACAAAGAAGAAGAAAGAAACTTGAAAAACTAGCAAATGTATGTTAAATATATTAAAAACACGGTAGTTTACCAAGAGTTTCTGTGAAGGTTTCAACAGCATATAGACAGGAAGCACTACTTTTAACACAAACTATTACACGACGGGTGAAATATGATTTAACTTACATTCTGTTGTTAAAAAAGGCATCAAGAGAGATTTGTGGGGCAGTCTCTGGGTACGTCTCAGGCCATGTAAAATCCAACATGAATGCTTTGGAGTCCTCAAGGTCTCCTATCTGTTGTATTAAAATAAAGCTGACTGGTTTGTAAAGGTCTTTTGGAATGCAATGGAACATAACTTTGACTATTAAAACATAGGTACTCACCCTAAACTGAAAGGAGACTGGACTAATTTCCTTAAAGCATTCATCCCCTTCATAGATGGAGCGCAGAGCCTCCAGCTCCATCTGTGCAGACACGATTAGAGCAGATAGTGAAACAAAAGCAGTGGCAGAATCGAACACGTTTAGATTTAGGATGTGTGCATATCAAAGAACTACAATACTATCACAGAAGTTGAATGCCATACAAGATATGTGTGAATCAACAAAAAAATTGTATGAAAAGATTCTTTCACAATGCTGCAAAGCTGACAGTTCCACTACTAACAGTGCTGGAATAAACCTACTTTTGTTGACGTAACCTCTTGTTATCACATACCACAATGCAGTTATTAAGACATGTGAAATTTGACTTACATTGTATTATGAAATATTACACTGTAACTGATCAAAATGAACTTAAGTGTTGTTTTACTCAGATGAGTAATACGGATCTGTCAGAGGTTTTTAATGAAATTCAGATGTAGCCTTTGAAACAGGCCGTTTGAGACTAAATGTAAGCATTTTCCAGCTGTTTGCTCTAGCTCAGTATCATATCTGTAACTGCATTTCAGTTCAGTTCTGTCCAAATCTGTGAATCACTTGAAAATTAGTGATTAGTTCTATTTTATATAACTTAGTACTTTACAAAATTTACATTGAGCAAACATTTTTCAATCATTTGTCAGAAACTGCAGTTAGTTTCTAGATTGCGTTTTTCCCCTCACTGTTCAGTGAAACCGTGTATCTTGTATGTAATATTAGTATTAACGCTACTCCATAATGAACAGCACGTTTCTAAGACTTTAAGCAGCTATACCAGCTTCTGTGTCACTACCACTGCTGTGTCAGCTAACGGCAGCTATGACACCTCGCTTTAACATTGACGTGTTGGCTTTTTTGTTGTCTACCTGGGTGAAAGTCTGTCTAATGTGACTAAACAAATTTATAGCAATCATGCTAGTGTCGACTAGTTAGCTTTTAGCTGCTAACAGCTAGTAGCCTCTGCCTGTTTCATCACCTATTCACAACCTTACCTCTTGATCCTCGTTAGCTGTCATGATTCCTCTTCTTTTAGATCATGAGATAATCCTCCGCTCTTTAAAATTAAACGATTTCAGACTTTGAAAGCCATTCCTTTTACTAAAACTTTACTATTAAGGTACAACTTCCCCGGCTGACACATCCACTACTGCCACCATGATAAGGGACGCATGCGCAGTGGTTTACTTTACGTGAACTATGACCTACCCCTATAAAAACCGAGCATCTTTGTCAAATCTACAATTTCTGACAAACTTCCATATGTAGAGCGCTTTTGTCTTCTGTCATATAAGTTAAACATAATACCATACATTTTGAACACTTTTCATATATATAGCCACACAAAGATTTTTCTTTGTAAATAAATAATCCTGTTTGTACTGGTATTTTTCATTGACATGTCCTTGTATACATTTTCAACAAACCTATTTAAGAAACGGCTTTGCAGAGTACATATAAGCTGCACTGGGTACAGAAAGTATTCAGAAAATTTTCACTGATGTTGCAGCCATTTGCTCAAATCATTTAAGTTAATTCCCCCCCTTATGTACACAGCATCCCATTTTGACAAAAAAAAAGAAAGAAAAAAAAGAAATAGAGTTGTAGACATTGTTGCAGATTTATTGAAAAAGAAAAAAAATGAAGTATCACAGTCGCATATTTTCAGACCTTTGGCTCAGTATTGAGTAAGCGCTCTTTTGAGCCAACACAGTCATAAGTCTTCTTGGGAATGATGCAACAAATTTTTCACACCTGGATTAGGGGATCCTGTCATTCCTCCTTGCAGATCCTCTCCAATTCAGTCAGGTTCAGGTGGTGAATAATGGAGGACAGCCATTTTCAGGTCTTTCCAGAGATGCTCAAATGGGCCGCTCAAGAACAATTCCAAAGCCACTCCATTATTTGAGTGGTGTCTTGGGGTCATGGTCTTGCTGGAAGGTGAACCTTTAGCCCAGTCTGAGGTCCACAGCACTCTGGAAAACCTTTTCACCCAGGATCTCTCTGTACTTGGCCGCACTTACTCTTTTCTTTAATTACAGCCAGTTGTCCTGTCCCTGCAGCTGGAAAACACCCCCATGGCACCACCATACTTCACTGTTGGGATTGGCTGGGACAGGTGATGAACAGTGCCTGGTTTCCTCCACACAACCAGCTGAGAATTAAAGCCAAACACTTCAGTCTCCCCAGACCAGAGAATCTCATTTCTCATAGTCTGGGAGTCTTGCATGTGGTTTTTTTAAGCAAACTCTATGCAACCTTTCATATGTCTTACATTGAGGAGAGGCTTCCATCGGGTCATTCTGCCATAACTATGCTGTGACACAGTTCTGTCTCTGAGCTTTGGGCAGTTCCTTCAAGCTCAGTTTAATTAAACACAGCTGGACTCCAATGAAGACATAGAACCATCTCAAGGATGATTAGAAGAAATGGACCTCAGTTAAACATACGAGTGTCACAGCAAAGTGTCTGAAGCCTTATGGCCATTTTTTTTCTTCATTAACAAATTTGCAAAAATGCAAAAAAAAAGGAAAAGAAAAATCTGTTGTTTTTTTTCTGTCTAATAATGTGCTTTGTACGTTAATGAGGGAAAACATGAACTTAAATGATTTTAGCAAATGGCTGCAAATTAACAAAGAGTGAAAAATTGAAGGAAGTCTGAATAGTTCTCCAGAGGGTTAGACAGTTAGATTGTGATTGAAGGGTTGCCAGTTTACTTCCACAGACAGGCAGATAAACCTGTTGGCTGATGTGCTCTTGAGCAAGGCACTCAATCCCCAATTTTAGATCTGCCATGGCAAGCCCACCACCCCTAGGTTGCAGCGTGTGGTGTGTTCCTGCCTGTTCTATGGGGTAAAAGCAGGTTGAATTTAAGTATGTGGCAAAAATGTCCTCTATACTGACAGTAAAGGATTTTAATTTAATTAAAAACAACTACAAACAGAAAAACTACCATACCATACCATACCATACCATAATTACAGCTGGCCAAAGTGCTGAAAAAAAAAAAATCCATACAATTGTTTAACAGGAGATAAAGGTGGACAACTAGTCAACTCCTGTGTGTGTGTGTGTGTGTGTGTGTGTGTGTGTGTGTGTGTGTGTGTGTGTGTGTGTGTGTTGGAGGCCGGCTGTTTTGGCAGTGATTGCATTGTGTATCCTTGGTTGCATTTTTGAGTTCATGTATTTCATTTGAGCATCAGATAATATCTGAACCCTGTTTGTCGGTGATGATTTGCCAGAAATTGAAGGAACTGAAGGAGAGGAGATGTTATCCTTTTTTTCTTGCAGTGATAACTATATTCATGGTTTTTGCAGAATTTATCGCCAGTGAGGAGTTATCTAATAGGCTAAAGGGCATCAGTGGGGAAATATCCTAGAAATGTTGGCATCGCTGTGGAAGCATCTTGAAATAGAAGGTGTTCAAGGGGGGGGGGGGGGGGGGGGTTAT
>JAPSES010126730.1:0-15888 GCA_029822895.1 Maxillicosta whitleyi
TACAACCTTTGTACCTCGGGAAAGTTTTGTGTTTTAACAGCCCTCACCTGTTACAGACATGCTCTCTCTGTCAGTACGCCGAGTGTTACGGGTAAGTACATTTGTTTGCTTATTTATAATTTTAAAAAAAATCTTAATATTCCTCTGTGACTATGTTTCAAAATGTTGTCTCCTGCTGTTAGATAAGTAAAACATGTAACTACCAACTAGGTCGGTTCATCACCTCAACATTAACAGTCTGTTCTGAAAAAGCATGATGTTTTTGTTGTATTTTCTTTTCCTCAGTCATGTTGCATGTGTCTGTGTTACTGTGATTATCACAAGTTGTCAAAAGAGAAAAGAGCGCTGTGGTTTGTCCCAGACAATGCTGTGTTATTGAAAGAATGTTGAATGTGCAGGCTTAATACACTCAAGGCTTAAAAACATAATGAACACAAAAAACACAAAAGATGAAAGGAGACTTGTTTCAACATATGTTTATGCTCCAACAGTAATGTGTCTATTAGGCCAAAGTAATACAGAGTTACATAACTATCATGCAGCTACAAGCTGGCTTCAACAAACAAGACCCTGATAACTGAGCACCGTGTGTCTGTCCAGCCTACATTACACTTTTCATGTCCAAGGATTTCCAGAACTGCTCAGTTGAATAACACGTTTTGTTTTTTCACTGCCTTTCATTTAATGGATTGTTTAGAACATCAAAAGACACATTATTCCAGCCCCCTAGTTTCCAAACCCCTAGTGCAAAGTATTATAATTTTGAGTGATGAAAGTGGTTGTTTTTTTCCCACATTCTCACTCATAGTGGAGTTTGTGTGAAGACACTAAAGGAGTAATCTTCAACAACAACAACAACAACAACAAGGGAACTTTTTCATTCTGCACACACTGTTTAAAACACAATGGAATATTGCAACAACCTGTGAATGAATATTTATTTGCTTTTGAGGTTTGTAGTGAGTACATAATGCAAGTCACTTTTAATAAACACCTCTTCAATCAAGAATTTAAAATGATTTATACTGACAAATTAATCATGCACATACTGTATTTCAGGGATTCATGTCCCACGAAATGTGCACACAAAGAGCATTCAGTGAAAATGTCAAAGTTATTCTATCACCTATGTCCTAAATCAAATATAGGTCATTCTGTTTTCATTGTGTTTTTATTGCCGACCATTGAGATGTTTCAGAGGGAGGGGTTAGCTCCACAGACTCTGATGTGTTACCACAGTAGCACAGAAGACACAGTAGACTTCTCATGTTTTATGTTTTCTGCCAAATTTACAAGAATTAATATTGCCTCAGGAAAAAGTCACAGAATGGCAAAAACAAACAATGGCTTCAACAAGAGCCTTTCATGTTTTTAGTGGCCACATAGGGGAGGTGAGATGAAGGGTATTCACAGCTAGATGGCACTTCCATCACACAATGAACCTTTAAGGCTAAAAAGACCCAAACTGTAAAATACAGAAAAGTTCTAACCACCAAGTTAGAAGTAGGGTTAAAGGTTAAGAGAAGATTACTGAAGTAAAAGAGCTGCAGAAGCATGTTATCTGTAATGTTATGGTTCCATCAGGTCTGGACATGATTCATTTGCATGTCAAATTTAGTTCATCTGGGTAAAAATTTTCCACCATTTTAGATGCATGTACAAACTCTCTAGGTTTTGAGCATGATCATTCTGGGAGAAGAACAAGAATTACATCAGATCAAATAGCTCAGGCCACAATTAATAGACATAACTTCAATAAATGATAAGTGAAAACATGTTGCTATAATCCTGTCCTTCGTTGACCCCACGCAGCCCCTCCTCTCCAGGGTTTCGGGATGTGTGGGCCCAGAGGTGCAGTGGGGGACAGATGTGTCCAGGCGGGGACTCAGTGGGGGTTGGACCGGACAGGAGACTTTGGAGCAAGACGACCCAGAGATGTGGAGCCTCCTTAAGCAGGAGAAGGACCGGCAGTGCAGAGGACTGGAGCTCATTGCATCAGAGGTGAGTCCATCAGGAGGATCTGCAGCTGGTTTTATGAGGTTTTATTTTATCTGGGGTTTCCATCTGTCCCTGTCCTGTAAATGTAACAACTCAAGACTGGGAAGTTCTCCAAATTTCATACAAATATTAACTTAGACCGAGAGATTAAATGATTTATTTTGGAAAGGTCAAAGGTCAAGCACACTGTGACTTCACAAAACATGTTTTATGACATTTACTCAAGAATTCATCATGTCATATCATTACATTTTCTCACATATAACATGAGATGAGAGATGACATGTTATAATATATACTAGAAGGTCAAAAGTCAGGTTTGTTGCCATATGAGAGATAAATCAATCAATTAGAAAAAAAAATAGTCAACACGATTCTTTATAAAAGCAGTCCATGAATATTTTTTTTTGGAAGATTCAGTTTCATCGAAAATATTTATAACCCCACTTGTTATGGTTCATATCTCAGGAGGTAGAGCGGTTTATCTGATAACCAGAGGGTTGGCGGTTCAAATCCTGCTCTGTCCTAGTCTGGTGCAGTTGTGTGCTCGCCTCCAATGTGTCTCACACTGGTGTATGAATGTTTGGTGGTTGGAGGGGCCGTGGCAGCATGTGTCTGTTAGTCTGCAGCTGTGGCTACAGATGTACGTCACCACCACCAGTGTGTGAATGTGAGAAAAAATATGGACAATGGATATAAAATGAAAAGTGCTACAGAAATCCAATCCATCATCCATCCATTTTCTGAACTTGCTTTATCCTCACAGGGGTCACGGGGGTCACAAGAGCCTATCAGCTACTTATGGGTGAAGGCGGGGTACACCCTGGACATGGCACCATTTCCAATTCATTATTATTATTATTATTATTTATTTATTTATTTATTTATTTATTTATTTATTTATTTATTTATTTATTTATTTATTTATTTATTTATTATTATTATTATTATTATTATTATTATTATTATTATTATTTAATTCCTTGAAATTCCCACTATATATGTAATATAAACATTTCTGAACAGACATGGATGCAAACTGCAACTTGACTGGTTGGCTGAGGCAAACAGTCATGAGGAGGGAATTTTTTTTATTTTATCTTAAATTAAAATCAGAGGAAGTCAGGTGGTCACTATTGTGATCTTGCTCTTTTATGCACAGTTAGACTTAGCAGAAATTAAAAATGCACTCTTTCTTGTCTGTTGAATGATGGTTGTGAATAATGGTGGAGGATGTATGAGAGCAGTAATGGGCAGAGTGCAGGCAGTGTGGGCGAGTTTCAAGGAATTAGGAGGTTTGTTGTGTGGAAGAAAGCTGGGGTTGAAGCAGAAGGGGAGGTTGTATAAAGGGTGTGTCAGAAGTGTGCTGGGGTATGGGGCGGAAAACTGGAGTGTGGGAGTGAATGAATTAAGTCAGGGGTGTCAAACATGTGGACCGGGGACCAAAAGCGGTTCCAATCTGGCCCGTGGGATGAATTTGTGATGTGTAAAACTTACACTTAAGATGGTCACAAAGATTTTAGTTCAGATTCTGTGCACAGATTAGTAAAATATTATCCTAATAACCTTTAAATACTCACAACACCAAATGTTTCTCTTTCTAAATATAAATATGCTCATGTAATTTTCCTATATTTACACTCAAATAAACTGTAGTTTCACAAAAAAAAAAAGTGAATAACCTGAATGTGAACAACCTGAAATGTCTTAAGGGAAGTGTAATTTTACCAGTATTCTGCCTGTTATTAAATGTTTTGAGTATATTTAGACTGACTGTGATCTGTAAGTTAATATTGTTAAAACTGGAGTTATTTTTCCTAAGAAATTTTAAGTTGTTCATGTCATTCATATTATTTTAAAAATGGTTTATAGATAGTAAACATTTTCATCATTTAAGGAAAGTTTGGAATTGAAATTATTTATATATAATTATGTTATTATCACTTTAGACCAAATTTAGGTGAATTTGGCCCCTGAACTGAAATGAGTTTGACACCCCTGAATTAAATAAACTGGTTTGGTGTGGAGTTACATTGGAGGTTGGATGGAGGTGTGGTTAAGGAGGCAGCAGTTGAGGTGGTGGCAGGAACACAAGGGAGGGGACGACCGGCGAGGAGATGGAAGGATGTGGTTGAGGAGGATATGAGGGTGATGGGGTTGGAGAAGGAGATGGAAGGAGACAGAGAAATGTGGAGGAGAGGAATCCATGGACCGGTCAACCCCCGCCAGCGGGGAACACAGCCGGTATAGAAATGTTGTTTGTGTTTGTGTGACTCTTTCTTGTCTGCTTTTACTGTTTTAGATTGTTCATAGATCTTTCTGACTTCACTCTCTGCTTTTGTGTTACGTTGCAAAGTGCCCAACACTAGACATGAAAACAAAGTCACAGTTTTTAAAACATTTCACTACATATCTTTACAAAACTACAGTTCAGTTCCAAGTCAACTCAACTTTTTTTGTTCAAGAGCCAAAACATTTGACACTTATTTTCAACCCATTTAGGAGAGGTTGTAAAGATCTAATATTTATTTTAAAAGCCACTTTTACTAAGAGAAGCAAATGCTTAATTCGTTTTATTTTATTTTATTTTTTATATTTATGCCAAACCATTGTACACATGAACCTGATTATATTTGAGACAGAGATATGATATTCTTTAGTTTCAGACACATTTCTCTTAAATCTAACAAACTGTGTGAATATCACTCTGAAAAATACTTTGAAAATACTTTGAAGTGTAAAATTAAATTAACACAATTAACAGTGGGTTAATGGGTTCAGATGTGTGAATGGGTTCTGCTGTAAGTGCAATCATTTTCCATTACCAGTTGAATGATAAACGTGTAAGGCTGATATCCTGTGTGTGACTGACTGCTTTGGTTATTTCTGTTATTTTTAATTTTTTGTTGGATAATTGTGATTTTAACTGATCATGTAAGGGATACAAGGGTGGTGTTATTGATCTGGTGTTTACCTGTAGACAGAGATGCTTAAGATGCAATAAGTGGGTCCATGAAGTGGGGAAAACAGCAGCTTAAACTGCAGAGGAGCCTCCCTCAGCAGTTTTGTGGTTTGGGTTTTCTTTTCTTGCTGCTTTCACCTCTCACAAGTCACTGATTTCATTGAAGTGGAAGCACTGGGAAAATAAAGGACTGTTTTTTTCCCTTTATTCTCCAGCAATTACGAATCTGCAGTCCTATCAGTCACAGTGGCATCTGAAAGATTCTCCTCTTTTTTGTGTGTGTGCTGAGAGTCGCTTGCCGCTGCAGGCTGAGTCCCTATGGAGAACCCCGTTTATACTTCAGGAACAGTCAAATCATCCTATTAGGGTTCCTGTACTGATTTTTGCCATTGATCTCCATATTTTCAATTCCAGCAGAGGAGTTAATGTATGCGTTGATGTAGTGTTTTAAAATGTCATGGAGAGAGTTTTGTCACATGAGGGAATTGTAAATCCCATCGGAGTGATTGAGAGTCCCTGAACAGTGACAGGTTTAGGAGGACGAAGAGGAGGTGAGCACAGGGAGGAAAAAAGACTGAGGCATTTTCTTTTCTGTAGCTCCATCTGTGAGTCTCACAAATCTCACAAAACTCTGTACTCCTGTCAGATTCAGTGTTAGTATTTGTTAGTAACTGTTAATTAGACTTTTAATTCCAGTTGTAATTAGAATTACAATAAAATCAAGAATGGTTATAAAAATTTTATAAGGCAATTCAGTAGCACAAAAAAAAGAAAAAGGAAATTATGAGTACAGTTATTAAAATGTGATACAAATTAATCAAGTAAAGCAAGAACAGGTAGAAGTAAAATATTAAAGTTTGAAAATTCCCCGAAGTTAAAGGAAAAAAGTGACGGTGAAGAGAGCTCCATTTTTAATAACAGTAATGTAAAATAATCATTTGAGTGTGTAATATGTAATAGAATTGAGGGGATACACTCTTTATTTTGAGTAATTACTTTGTTTTAGTGAACAGAGGCCAAAGATGTAACACTGAAATACAACATGTGATTTGTGTCTGTGTAAGAATGTGTTATATGAAAGCATTTTTACAGTAACAGTGCCACTGATATCATGGTATTATTGTTCGTCATGTTTAACCGCTCTAAAGTTAATCATATTTGATCTCCTTTTACTTTTACTATTACTAAACTGAGCTTGCTGAGTGCAGACACAAAAGGAAGACTGAAAGTGACAAGTCAAGATGGCAGGAGGCTAAAAAAAAAAATCACTGGTCTGACATATTGTAAGAAGATCTTATTGTTCCTTGTATGGTGCTGTGGAATAATAATTTTCAGCCTCTTGCTTCACCGCTATGAGCTTTGCAGAGTACTGTGCACTCGAGGGACTCCTTATGACCGGTGTGTACCATTCTTATGGTAAACTATTTCAAACTCGATAAGTTACTCTCTTTATGACGTTATGATGCAACAATCCACCTCCTATGTAAAAAAAAAAAAAAAGAAGGGTTTTCATACAGTCAGTTGATTCAGAGTAATGATTAAAATGTTATATTTAAAGCACATATTGCTGAGTATTTTAAGTAATTTCAAAGTGTTTATAAAACTATATTAATATGTTGTTGCCATTGGTCAGCTGGTTTCATGCATATTGATTCCTACATAAACTGTATTAAGCAAACTCATATTAATCAAACCCATCATTATAAACAAGATGAAATTCTTTGTTGTGCAGCGTTACTGCAAAGTGATAAACAGTGTCCAGTGGATGAAGAGCCACTGCTGTAATAAGTAATATGTTCAACCAAAACCGATGAGAAAGATGACCACTTAAGTATCCTTCAGCAGAGGAATAAGCATCTGTTTTAATCTGAAATTCAGTTATGTGGTATTAAAACGTCATTTTCATAGATACAACTAAGATACAAGATACAACTTCTATTGTAAAAAAAAGGTTAACTCATTATCCCCTTAGGAATATTGTCTCTGCCTTTTAGCCAACCTACACATAGCACCTAGCATTAGCAATTAGCATTATTACAGTTGGAGGTCCAGTCCAGATATTTAATTAATAGGAAAATTAAACCATGAATATCTACTTTTGTACAGGTTAACAGAAATATCATAATAAATATTTTGTCTCTTTAGAAAATAAATAGTTTTATCTGCCACAAGAACTACTGCTGAGCCTTGATGGACAATATTTGCAATTTGTATAAGTTCATTTAACATTTCGTTAGCCTCATAGCATAATGGCCTAAGTCATATATTTGGTCAGAATTGTCAGAATTATCTGTGTGACTTTATTCTACTAACACCACTATTTCATTTTGTGCAAATATTACAATTTGGCCAAAAATATTAGTTAAAGCTAATGATGCAATACCCACATGAGGACTATTCATTTTGCTGCTTCCAGAAAAGACTTTTAACTCAAGCATCAGTTTTTTGTTTAGAAAGTGTAGCCCATTCTTACGGTATCTACCTCTGGTTGTGTTGTATTTGTTTATAAAAACAGAAACAACCAGAGTAAAACTTAGTGCCCTGTATCACTAGCCACACTGATCGAAGGAAAGGCTGTTCTGTCACCCTTCTGCAGGTAAATAAAGGTTATATTTGGATGGTGGCAGTGTTCTGAATATATAAGCATGATAATAAAAAATGCACAGTGTTTGGCTCTGGATGTTGACACTCTGCTTGTTTGTCTTGTCAGAACTTCTGTAGCCGTGCTGCGCTCGAGGCCCAGGGCTCCTGTCTGAACAACAAATATTCAGAGGGATACCCAGGACAAAGGTTAGAACACAATGCAATGAATAATATATGTGATTAATGATTAATACAATTACATGTTGTACCTGAACCTTGTATTCAAATCCATGGGACAGTTGCTACCTAAAAATATTGAAAATAAATACATAAATAAATAATAATAATACATTATGTTCTAATATGTACAGCAGACAGTTCATTCTGCCATGGAAATTTATGTTTCTGTCACTTTTACTACAAACAACAACACAACAGTCACAGTATACAATAATATAGAAATAATTCATTCACTATAGATGGATAGATATAAATTAAAAAAAAATTAAAAGTACTTAAACCACATTTATCCATTGCTTTTGTAAATTCACTCACCATAAATATACTATTACACACACTTATTCTGCAATAACTGCTCAATATCTGGTGATGATGCGTTATGTTTTTTAATATTTTATGTAGCATTGCATCTTTCTGTTTGTATTTCATATGTCACACATGATCCTGGAGATGCATTTTCACCTTGTTGTGTATGTGACACAGATGACAATCATCAGAAGTTAAAGTGTAACTCTGTCACGTCCAAACCCTGAACCCAAATGCAGAGAAACATGTAAAAAAGAGAACAGTTTATTGAGGAATAACAACAGATCTGATAATATCCTCGGTGGCAAGTCCAATCTCGGGGTCAAAACACAGTGAAGGGTACCGGGGAAAGCTAACCACAAAAAATGGAACCGACAGGGAAAAGTCTGGCTCTGGTCAAAAAGCAGAGAAAAGGTAAAAACTGAAAAAAACTCACAGACACAAAGGCACAGACAGAGGATAGAGCAGGGGCAGAGTGTCATTCACAGTGGGAGTTAAAAAACCAGAAGGGCAGAAAGGCAGAGGTACCGATTGTGGGCAGCAGAGGAGAATCTCGGAGGTCCAGGTCAAACACAGATCATACACAGTGGGTCAGACAGAAAAAACACGCTGGTAGGTCACTAGACAGGCTGAGACGAACTGGTGATGAAACATTGACAAGATAGGGTTTATATACACTGGGAAGACACAGGTGCAAAACATTAGGGAGGAGTCCAGTAATCAAACAGGCAGGAAAGACAGGGAACAGGAAGTCAATACAATAGACAACACACAGGAGGGGATTTACAAAATAAAACAGGAAGTAACCAGACAGAACACTAACTACTGGTAACAGACATGACATAACTCCACCTGATGCATGATTGAGGAAATAAAGTCAGAAAGAGGCTGAGAGTGTGATGAATGTACAGGTGTGGACGTGAGACAAGAGTAGTTCAGGGACAACTCTGCAGAACCAACTGAGAAAGGCCCATCTAAAAAACTAAACATCTATTTATGTGTGTTTATATATTTACAATATTTTCACTGCTTTTTCTTGCCATTATACTGTTCTTTGACACAGAGAACTGAAGCCTTGAAGTCTTTTTTTTAGAGTTCATTGACAAAAGCAGTTCTGCAGCTTGTGGTGTTGAATCAATATGGTAGTTATTATTATTATTATTAGTATGTTACTTCAGTTATAAACCAACAGGTAATTAACTGATCAACGCAGCAGTTTTATTGGGTAAAACCACAGTGCTCGTGATTCTAGTGGTTCAAAACAGAACAATAAAAAAGCTTAATTTTGACATTTTGAAAAATGGCTGAGATTTAGCAGAATCTGACTCTAGGACAGGTGGACCGAATACCTCTGATTAGGTGGTAAGGTTTTTTCTTTTTTTTTAAATGCAAATTTAATAATGTAGAATTATACTTAACGCCTGATTCTACATCGTAATGGCAGCAGGCTCAAGAAGATTGTAACGCATTAAATTGGTGATTTAAAAACATTTCTTTTTTTTACATTATCACTAAAACTGGTCTGTTTCACCAGTCCAGTCATGGTGTTCTATATGGGTCCGATCAAGCAAAAGTGAACATCAATATGAAAAAGTTAATTTGCACACATCATTAATCAAATGGAATCATTTAAAAACAAACAAACCCCTCTATTTTATGGAACTGGTATCCTTTTTAAAATCTCACTTAATCCCACTTAAGTTGCACTCGATTTTATTGATTGTACTTTTTACACCATAGCTAGAATTTGATGCTTAAAATTATATTAAAAATTTGAACATTTATTCAATCTGTTCATTATGTAAATATATAAATAAAAATTTATAAATATAAATTTGTGAGTTGCGTAAAAGGCCCTGTCCACGTGTTATCACAAAAATACTAATTTCTAATTTTCAAGTTATTTTTAGATACATTTTAGTGATGTATACAATGGTAGGGAGTCATCCACATGTTACTATGGCAACCTGTTTATGTGTTACCACATTTTCATGTCAATAAAACAGAGACTTTTCTGTATTTTTCTCCAAAGTTTATTTTCAGCATAGTTGAACATGATATCTAAAAGGTTTCGTCCTACATTATATCAATTTCTGTCAAGAACCACATGTTTTGAATGTTGCGTAAAGCTTTCAAAAAAAATTGGATGTCCATTTTAACTCCACATGTTTCTGAGCAGTAATTATTTAACACCTAAAAATGTTCTTATACATAATATTAAAGTGCTTATAAATACCTACTCAAATATGTATAATAAGTTACTCTGCGTACACGACAGACACTGTTCACTAAATGTGTCCATGCGTTACTGCTTTATTGGACCCATGTACAGCCCAGAAACATGTTTGAGGTTTTATCAGCACTTTAAAGATCCAGTGTGTAAGATTTAGCAGGATTTAGGAATATCTAGTTACAGAAGTGAAATATAGTTTTCATAATTACTTATAGTTAGTGTATACTCAGATGAAAATGAGAATAGTGTTTGTGTTTCTCTGTGTTGAGTTGTTTGTATCTAGAAGGAACCACAGCATCCTCCTTGAGTCTTTAGTGGCTCAGAACAGACTTCTTCTTTTTGCTGTTTTATAGCAGGTGGATACTAGTGTCTGTGTGCATCACTGTCACCTACTGTACTTGAGACCAGGGATAATAACAAGTACCTGCTCTTTTTGTGGCTGCTGTGGTTGAGGGGAATATAGGTGGGTTTTCAGTTACTTATAATGTGCAGCTTTATGCCATAAACTACAACAAACTGAACCTTGTACTTTTGGATTTTGCACAAATTGAACCAGAATTATTTTTCCATCTAACATTTGTCATGCTTTTAATGCATCTGTTCAGAGTTCTATTTGCTGTCAAATAATTATACACTTTCACCTACAACCCTTTCTCCATTGCTCCATGGTATGTTTTCACACAAGCAAGGATACAGCGCAACACTGAAGGTTCAAAACTAGAACCTAACAGAACACATAATATGATATACGCAAGAGGATTTCATAGGTTGATGCAACATGAAAAGTTGGAAGGAAGAGAATGAGCAACTTTTCCTTCGGCAAGGCCCTCAGTTGCTCCAGTAGAAATATCCATTTAACCCATAAGGACCCAGTGTGACTTTTGTGGTAGTTACCAAATTAAATCTTCTCTTCATTTAACCTTTTCCTATGTGATTTATCACTATTAATTATAATATTATCTTGTGGATTTTGCATTTTTTCCCCCTGTAGAAGTCATATAATTTCCTGCTGATCATGTAGATGTTCATAAAAACTCAGAGTAAAGTCAAACGTTATTATATTAAAAACAGAAAAAACTGAAGAAAAACTGACAGTAAAATCTGTCATTAACTGAACATAAACCCAGTGTGTCCATCCACTGTTATTCATCCAACTATGTGGGTTTTACTGATGAATCAATGTTGTAGAAGATGACGGTGTTTCCACCTCCATTATGGAGCCTTTGAACGTCCAAATGGGTCATATTTGATGGCCATGAAAAGATGAAAAACTGCATTTTACACTAATTATTTACATGTAATTATAGGATTAGTTTAGCAACAGTTTAGATCAATAGATGTTTTTGGTCGATGGTGGATGTTTGAGTCTTTATGGGTTAAGATACTG
The DNA here is from genome assembly GCA_029822895.1 of Maxillicosta whitleyi. Taxonomy (NCBI): domain Eukaryota; kingdom Metazoa; phylum Chordata; class Actinopteri; order Perciformes; family Neosebastidae; genus Maxillicosta; species Maxillicosta whitleyi. The sequence goes on from JAPSES010126730.1 coordinate 11,710, forward strand.
CAGTTGATCTGTCGGTATCTTATATTTATTACAGACAGGGAATGATTCACACCTTAAGGAGTCTCTTGTCCTTCTCAGGTACTATGGAGGTGCAGAGATCGTGGACCAGATTGAGCTGCTGTGTCAAAAACGGGCACTCTCTGTTTTTGGTCTGGACCCAAACCTCTGGGGTGTCAATGTCCAACCGTACTCTGGATCCCCAGCGAACTTTGCAGCGTATACTTCTGTTCTGCAGCCGCATGACCGCATTATGGGCCTGGATTTACCAGATGGAGGACAGTGAGTGCACAGTTTTTAGTTTATCATCACAGCCAAAAAAGGGACTTCCAGAATCAAACATATGCAGGTTTGGTGAGATAAGACTATGCATTAGAGCACAGGTGTTAAACATGCGGCCCGGGGGCCAAGTCTGGCCTGCAAAAGGGTCCGGTCCGGCCCTCAGGATGAATTTGTGAAATGGAAAAATAGATATTATGATATTGACAATCATTTTAGGTCATTTTTAGATCAGATCGGTTCAATCTCAAGTGGGTCAGATCAGTCAAATACTATCATAATAATCTATAAATACTCACAACTCCAAATTTTTCTGTTTATAAATGTAAATATTTGCCTGTTTTTACACTAAAAAAAGTTGAATTTGACAAAAAATTTAACAACCTGAAATGTCTTAAGAGATGTAAGTGCAATTTTACCAATATTCTGCTTGATACTAAATGTTTTGTGTGTTTGTAGATCCACTGTGTCTGTAAATGATAAAGAAACTGAAGCAGAATATTGTTGAAATTACACTTATTTTTTCAGTTTGTTTATGTTTTTTGCATTGTTTGAAAAGATCATTTATAGATGTAAACATTTTCATTATTCAATTTGACTTTTTTTTGCTCTAAAACATAGAGAAAAGTTTGGAGTTGATGATACAGAAGTGCAGGGATATCATTAAAATATAACCATGGGTATATTTATTCTCTGGATTATTGCACAAACACATGTACATCATTTAAGTGTAATTATGTTTTGCATTCAACAGACACAAACATTGTTTTTGTATTAATTGATTCATCAGACTTCCCTTTTTAATAACATCATCAGACTGTTTACAGATTTTTACAGAAAAATTACAAGCTGATATATTTGTGATATATAAGTGATACATTTCAGTTATCTTATTATTATTTGCAATGATTATTTTGTGTGGAAAGTGCCATGAGTGTGTGATTTTTCTACATTTTTAAAAATTTTTTTTATTGGACTTAACTTCAAGAGGATTAAATGTAAATGACACAACGTTAGTCACACAGTCTGGAGCTGTCGCTGAATACCAGCCTGAATTCAGACGTGCCAAGTTTCATCTGCCAACTACAAGTTTTATTAGTTTTACATATTTATGCCTGCATGACTGTATCTACTCAGAAAACTTAGTAAAGTTACAGAGGCATAAAATGGTGTTTAGATAAAAATGTACATGTGGTGTGACAAGAATGGTTTGGCTAGCAGGTGTTTTCAGACTTGAGAAATTTCACAGCTCATCTCATCAGATGATCAAGTAGAGACACATTATTAGACAACATTAACATACTCTACACACTAAACACTCACTGCAAATCTGTATATGACAAAGACACTAAAGAAAATAAGAAACAACCACATGAATATATTGTATTTGAAGGTTTATAGTGTATAACTAGTGGTAAATAGTGATCATATGACTATACTTATACTGTAGATTGCTATGAATGACATGACAGACAGATAAAACATATGGCATAAACCTCAATTTAATATTTTTTTAATCTAATATTGGTTCACTCCCTCATTACTGTATTTTATATGAATCTGTAGAATAATAATCTCTAAATCAGAGGAGAAAATGCACATGTTGTTTGTTTGTTTGTTTGTTTTTTTTTTACTGCTAAGGTGTTAACTAAACTATATTTAAATAAACTGTACTGACTTTTATCTTTTTTTCCTATCTCACTAGTTACTATACACTAGATTGATGGCTCAGATTCTTCTTAATATTCCCGATGTGAACTCAGGGTTCTGTAAAACAGCCTTTTCTATTTATGCACTGTGGGCATGGAATGAACTGCAGAATATAGTTCTGCTTGAAACACACCCTTCTTTCAATACCTGTAAAGGAATTTTATCTGCTGTTTTAAACAATTTTCTGCTTTACATAAAACTCTGCAGTGCATATGGAAACAGCTGATATGGACTGTTTGCCTCTGTATTATTTTCTGTATCCCAGTATTTTTGTGTTTTTTGCGTTTTTTGTATTTTGTGATTTTTGTATGTGAATGTACTGTTGGGATAATTTAATTTTCAGACTCATTTCTCTTTGCATTCCTATTTATACACATCATTAATCACCTCTGAGCAGGTGCAATGATTACATACTGAGTACCAGTTACACTTTATCTATCAAGAATAAATCACATTGACATAGTTATTTCATGAACAGAGGTAAAAAAAAATATTTTTAGTCCAACTTCATGGACAACAGTGTATTTGTTGCTGCTGCTTTGATACTCAAAGGGACCTTCCTGGATAAATAAAAGTTAAATGAATAATATAATATAACATAAATTTTTCTTTAACAGGAAATCTGGATCTCAAGAGCCCAGTCTGCCTATTTATGTTTAGACCCACCAACTTTATTTTTCACTACCTGCCAGTACTGATTAAGTACAACTACAAGTATTTCTTAATTTATATCCTCATAATTATAATTATACACAACTATAGTTTTGCACACGTATTATGTATATTTCTTTAATTATCATCTTGTCTTGTCATAATATCTTGTCTAGTACACATTGTACATATTGCTGTTCTAATAGAACAATAGAAATAGAGTGTTTATATACTTACATATACTATACATATACTTATATATGTACTTGCCCTCTGGGATTATTATAATATAAATATAAATATATAAGTATACACTGATATAGGTACATTATATGAGTGGTAAACAATATAAATGTGCAAAGTTTACATACCTGCATAAAACAGTATATGTGCCCTCACCTGCACACCGTTTTAGAATCTAATGAGTTATTAATGTCATTTTTGTTTCAGTCTCACACACGGCTACATGACAGACACCAAGAGGATCTCAGCCACGTCCATCTATTTTGAGTCGATGCCTTACAAGCTGGACGTGAGTAATGATGGTGACTTTTTACAAGGAAATATGAAGCTTTAGCTGAACTTTAATATTGGAAATACTTGAGCTGAAAATGAATACAAATATAGGAAAGAAAATGATGACAAATCTGTTTTGTCTGTTGTCTCAGCCAAAAACAGGTCTGATAGATTATGAGCAGCTGGAAAAGACGGCTCATCTTTTCAGACCCAGGCTCATCATCGCTGGAACCAGCGCGTATGCCCGCCTCATCGATTATCCACGCATGAAAAAGGTACTACATTTATGGAAAATTAAGTCTTGTTGAATTGTTTAGCAGCTTTAATAATGTACAGTAAAACTTTCTTGCAATACATGTTGGTCATTTCTGTTTTCAGATTCTTTAATTTATTCCTAATTCCCAATTACACTGAATAGTTTTCTTGTTGCTGCAGTTCAGCTTCATGGCAGGAATCCCATAATTAGACAAAATAACATGTTAACAATGCCAAATATATTTTAGCTTTGTGTGGAGCTGAATGCCTACCTGTTGGCAGACATGGCTCACATCAGTGGCCTGGTGGCTGCAGGAGCTATTCCTTCTCCATTCGACTACGCAGACCTGGTCACATCCACCACCCATAAGTCCTTACGTGGAGCGAGGTTAGAGCACAGAAGAGACCCCTCCTCCACTGTGTCCAAGAAATGACAGAGATATTGTGAAACTGACGCAATTCTCTCATTCTGTCTTTGCTCTGCAGGGCCGGTCTGATATTCTTCAGGAAAGGTGTGCGATCTGTGGATAAGAAAGGTCGGGAGGTGACCTATGACCTCCAGGACCGGGTGAACTTTGCTGTTTTCCCCTCACTTCAGGGAGGACCTCACAACCACGCCATAGCTGGAGTGTCTGTAGCCCTCAAACAGGTTAGGATTGACGGACTCTCAGACTAATGTGGATCATTACCTCCACCAAGGAGGTTATGTTTTTGCCGGCGTTTATTTGTTTGTTGGTTTGTTTGTTGGTTTGTGTACAACATAACTCGAAA